>APFE031130785.1:0-16148 GCA_000404065.3 Pinus taeda
ATCCACTCTTTTCACAATAAAGGAAAATTTCTCATGTTGATAGTATAAAATTAGGTGGTAGATGTAGGAGGTGTATCTAAACACCTTTTCTCTTGATAGGTTCATAAACTGCTCATGCATTTTGTCTGATATGTAGGTGGCATAGTCATAGCATATTGGAGCTTTGCCAGGGGAAAACATGAGCATCATTACCAGTACAGTTTCATCAATATACTCAACTGATTTATAACCCAGGATGGGACTGATCATATCTGCAAGGTCTCTGCCCAATGGGTTGAGGTAACCAGCAAAAATAGGAGGGTATTGCATAGTATCAGAGTTAATAAACAGTTGGTTCAGCTTTGTGATCTGAGCATCTGTCAACATTTTAGCTCCTTGGTTTATCAGATCAAACAAAGACAAGGGGACCAATTTATTCTCAATCTTGAATTGCAACATCTCTCTAATGGCCTCAGGGGTGATGTAGAACACAACTGAGCCTGAAGGGTCAAGCACAACTCTCTGAGTGGGATCATAACATACAACGCATAGATGAATTAGGTCAGGGAATTGGTTGACCTGAGGAAGCTTGAAGATTGGGAGGAAGGAATCCCAAATGCCCAATATATCTGTTCCAGCTACATGTTTGGCCTTTAATTCATTTAGTAGGTGGAGGTGGAACCTGCTATGTGTTAGGGAGTTCTCTGAGATTTGATAATCCAAGTCTGCTAAAGGCTGTCACTCCAATTCTCTCTGAGGGGCATTCAAAGGGGAAATATTGAGGGCCACAGGTGCTACTGGAGTCTCCATGGTTACTTAAGAACTCTGTTTTGTATGCAAATTAGTGTTACTTGTGCTGCGTAACAGAAAAGAGTATTGCTTGGAAGAAGAGGTGAATTGAGAAACAGAGGACGCTAGGGTACACTGCAGCAATTGAAATACTGCACACAGCAGTGAATGGGAGAGCAAATACTTGTTTTCAGCGAGTTCCTTTACAATATTTAGGTGTAGGTTCGGTTTCCCTTTTCACGACTGCGCGAACAGAATGCAGGTTATGTGAAAGTTTTGTTTGAACAAGGCTTAGCTAGTGAATTTCGAGATTCCAACTTCAAATGGGAACTGGGTGGAAGGGATTTGCTGGTGAATTATGTGTTTCTCAGTGTTTTTAAGTGAATTTCAGCTTATTGCAGATAAAACTAGGCGCAGAGAGGATTAACAACGATAAATACCTGGTGTACTGACAGTCCGGGTCAGGAGTGCAGGTGGGTAGGCGCGCCAAAGGTCTCCAGATCGAAATTTAGCAGGTTGGTACAAATTTGGACGAAAAATACATGTAGAAGGTGCAACAGAAGTTTTTGGAAAAAGTGCAAAAAACGCGAAAAATTAGCAAAAATATGGATTTTTGGGACATTCGCACCTTTTTCAGATGACGTCAGCTTGACGTCATCGGGTGGGTCAGGGTCGGATGATGTCAGCATGACGTCATTAGGTGACGTGGTGGCTTATGAGTGGTCCACGGGGGTGGTGAGGTGGCAGACAGGTGGAGCAATGGTGGACGGGGGCACGGACGCGGCGATGACGCAGGCAGTGACGTAGCGGTGATGCTGACAGGCGGATTAGCGAAAAACCGGAAACCACAGTGTTATCATATCGCATCGCTTATGATACGGAAGGAAATCTGTCAGAGGGGGCTCCGATACGCTGTGGGGGCGACGCGTGGCCGAGGCCTGACGTCAGCCTCTGACAGATATCGAACGCTATCATTCGGACGCCGGGGCTGGTCCGATATCCACGTCAACCGTTGGATGAAAAGGGCCCGATCGGATGGTCGACGGGCCGATAACCTGTCCGGATGATACGGCATCGGGCGGGCATTAAAAAATTATTTTTCACAGGATTTGTGCCCGGCGGGACCCTTAGAAATATTAATGAATTTATATGATTTTCCTTGTATTTCTTTATAAAGTCACGCATAGTTCAAAACTTAGGATAAGGCGAAAATCATGGTTTTTTCAATATTTTTCCTTGCAAAATCGCGTATGGCTCAAACTTTGGATAAATGGGTTTTATCATGTAATTTTGTATAAAAGCGCATATAGGTCCCAAACTTAGGATAGGGTGGAAAAAGTGGTTTTTCCACTCATTTTTTGCCTTTTGAGCGGGTCTAAGGGTGAAAATGGGTTTTTCCAAGGTTTCTTAGGCAAAATGAAGGGCTGAATAGGTAAATGAGTTCTGAAGGAGAAGAAGAGGTAAGGCTTGGGTTCTTAAACTGACCAGATGTCAATTTAATTCCCTGGTAGTGAATCATATGGCTAAAATGCTAAGGGGGAGATATTTATAGAATTCTTAGGGTTTATACAGCATGGTGTTATAATAGTAGGGAAAGGGTGACATACGGAGTTAGATAATAGAAGTTAAAGGTTAATATGGAGGGAGAAGGTGAATGAGGAGTGATATCACTAAGTTTATTTGAAAACAACTTAGCTTAGGGAGTAGATCAAAATGAAAAGAATTTTGCACAAGAAATGTGGCTCTTAAAGGAAACAAGAACCAACATAAAACCTTGAATTCTTTCATAAACACAACTGGTGAAGGGATGTTAGTAATGAGTGAAAAACAAGGAAAAAGGGAAGTTAGACATGCTCCATTGTGTTGCTTTCCTTGTATTGACCAGCAAGATTCAGTTTGAAAGGAACACCACTTCTGCAACCCCATCTACCTACCCATCTACTCGCCTAGCATTTTTTGTTTCTTCTTGGAGGGTGCACTTGGACTTGCAGACCCTTATGTGCCTTTTATTTTCCACTGGCTTTTTCTTTTGATTGCCTATCTAATACTACCCTTATTTCTTCCAAGGCCCCAGATTAAGCAGTTGGGAACCTTAGCTTCTCTGCCTAACTATTGGTCTGCCAAGATTAAACAGTTTGGACAGACTTCTTTCTCTATTCTACAACAGAAAATTGAAACATGGCATGATCCAGATTAGACTGTTGGACCATCCATCAAAATTTAGTAAACATGAAGGCATGTACACACCTTGCCTTGTCTTGGAAATATGGGATCTTTGTATCAGCAAAGCAAAGCATATTTGGCATTTTGAATTTACCAATCATGGAATATGAAACCTATTGGTATAGGTATCCAACGCTTCCAATGCAGCCTTTGATTCGACTTCTGGGGGTACTTAGACATAATATTTTACCATATTATCCCATGTCCTGTATTGGAGCAAGCCTTCTAGGCTATAGATTCGCAACATCTCTTAACAATATGAAGAGTATCAACACAAGGAAAAAGTTGTTTTCAACTTTTCAAAAACGTGATTGAATATCGTCATGACAACAACACTACATAGATTAGAAATTATTCCTTTTCTAATATAATATTCCCCTCTTCTAGGTCTTCGGTAATTTCAAGATATTCTATTGTGCGCCTTACGCTGGAAATGTTTGATGAATTCAAATCTATTGTCGCTCCATAGCAGAATTTAACGCTCCATAGCAGAATTTAACGAACAAGTCAAATGATTTTGCACTGTCGGGGATGTAGTCAAATCTTATATGATATTTTTCTCTATCTTTACAATAATCATGTAGTGTCCAATAGTGGATATTTAAATGTTGAAAAAAATGTGTAGAGAATTGTGACTGCATATCCTCCTTCTGTATGTAGTTTTTCATGGCAATCACTTCAAATACAAATTAATTTGTTTTAGTCTTCGTGGTCCTTGTGTGGAATTTATTCTATGGAGGTCATTATGCAGAGATCCTCAACACAATGAACTTCTGCACAATGAAAATAATTTGATATGCTTTGTAGGCACCAACACTATGAATCTCATTGAGCGGAATGAACTTATGCACAACAGACTTCCACAAAAACATTCAAAGAACATGGACCTGATTTCCCAAAATAAACTTCACACAATGAAAATAATTTGATATTTTTTGTAAGGACCACTACTATGAAGCTCATTGTGTGGAATGAACCTCCACACAATGCAATTCGATCTTCAAACACATATAATTTGTCTTGATTTCTATATCCTCTTATTATGACTTTTCCATTTAATTCATTCATAACTTTACACTTGGTTGATGTAAACACAATTATATTTCCCTTGTTTTCCATTTATCCTACACATAGGATATTCTTCTTTAGCCCTTGAAATAACAAAGCATTAGTTGTTGCTCTAGTTTTATTAATTACGGATTTACCTTGTCTTAGAAATTTTGTTGAAACACGAGTTACAAGAATTACATTACCATGATGGTTCTTCCTTAGAGACCCCATTTTAATTTTATCTCTAGTCATGTGATGAGGATATCCACTATCTATGTACCATTCATCTTTATCCTAAAATCAGCAAAGTTCAATACCACACCTTATCTTTTCTTCTTTTTCTTTCTTATAGGTGGGTCCACCTTTTTGGATTTTCTAATAGTAATGTTATCATCTGCTTTATCACAATGTTGTTTGTGGTGATCCATAGACTTGTTCCCCCATTATTTTTCTACATTCCCAACCTTGTTACAAGCATAAAATACTATATATTTCATATTCTTTCTATTGCAATCAATGGTTTTGTGACGAAACATATGGCAAGAAAAAAATTATCCCATAAAGTACCTGGAAGCTGATGGTATTTCTGTAAGACAGTTATTAGCTTGAAACATTCTACTTCTACAATTGGTTGCAACATGTCAAAAATTATGATATATAGAACATTCAACATTATTGATCAAAGGAGAAAATCAATTAACACTTCTATAGAAAGGAGTAAATGGTTTCCTTTGAAGAATTTCTTTCCTTGTTTGATGATGAGGTTGACTTCTTATCTCCTTGTTAAGAATTTCAAAGTTTGCATTAGAATTCCTTGCTGCATATTGTGAGCTAGATTCACCATTAATAGTTTCATGAAAACCAAGACCAGATTTGATGGTAGGAAACCTTTGACTACTAAGAATATTATCGAAAATCTTAGAACTATCTTGAAATCGCAAGTTTTTATCCTTTTCTTATAATTTACCTTTTAGGATATTTATCTCAACCTAATATTGTTTTTCCTCCTTCTTGAAAATTTCTTCAATCTTTCTTCCTTCCTCCACTTTCTATTTCAATTTGAGGATCTCTTCTTTTAGCCCATTCTCTTGTTCTTCAAAAAATTGAAGTAGATCTTCATTCCGCTTATTTTATTCTACAATATCTCCTCTTAGAGAGATGACCTAACCTTCAATACCTTCATAATATTTGTTAGATACCATACCAACATGATCCTTGTTATCATAAGCCTGCAACTTATCAATCTTTTTCAAAGCAAGATCAAGTTTTGTTCTAAGATCAACAATTTCTTCTAACCTGTTTTCTTTTGAATCATCAACTCCATTGGTCATTTTGGACACAATTCTAGATATAATATTTCCTATGAGATTTCCTTTGGGACTTCTTCATGTATTGCTTGTAACTTATCCTATACTTGCTTTGCATTATTATAATGAATAACCTTATTCAATATTGAATTAGATATGCCATAAAATATCTTTTTCTTTTTTTTTTTCTCTGAGTAAACTTAATTCTATTAAGAAAGAGGGAAAATATTTACAGAGTTACCGAAGTCAGATCAATGCTCTGATAAGAGCCATCATTCCAGAAAATAACTTAAGCCTCATTCCAGAGGAAAAACACATGACCAGGTGCTGAACCCACCACATGGAGACCCATGCATCCCAAAAAAAACCAAGGAGATCCGTACATCAGAAACCAGAATATATCCATAACCAAGATACCAAAAAATACTAGCGTGAGGATTGCCAAAAACATAACCAAAAGGGTAGACCACCATTGGCAGGATCAGGCTCATCATCAGGTTGTTCCTCCACAATTCGACACCAGCCGAATTCTGGTTCATCATCAATAGGAGAAGTGAATTGAACAAAAGGTCTAGGATCAACAGGAAACATCTCTGTATCTTATATGTCTCCACCTGGTTCAGCTCGAACATGCTGTGGCATCATACCAATGCCAAGTTGGAATGTAAGGAGAGGACCAGCAGCAACACTCTAACCTCCCATATGAGTATCCGAACCCTCCAATTGCGTAGTTTCATAGAAGACCACGGAAATGTGGGTAGTAATCCGAGGCTGATGTAGAGAGCTATTGAATGTGAAAATGGCAGACCCTGTCAAAGAAGGAGGCCCCCGAGGTTGATTTGAGACGCGACGCCTTCCGCGCCCACTACGGGTGCTTGGATATCGCCCTGTGAGCAATTCGCTGGTGGTAGGCGAGTCCGAAGTGGAGTCGTTAGGGGCGTGCCAGGGTTGGCCTCTGTGGCACCCCATTCTCTGATGAAGACGAGCCATTGTTGAAAGGGCAGTAGAAATATTACAGCCAAGAACCACACTTAAACTGTGAGAACCAACAGAGGTGGGAGAGGACTGAAAGAGACAAGAGGACTTGTTCTCCTCAATCTCCCACCCGCCCCTTCCCAAGACTGCGCACAAAACATGGCAAATCAACAAGGGCCCCGAAATTAAGAATGCTATGCTAAGAGGCCGCCTTCCAGAGCCAGAGACCCGGACAGATTCCTCGAGATAATTAGCAAGCCCGAGAACCTCCAGAACAAAAACCAAACACAACTTTCTTGTCCCAGGCGCAGGATCAATAGAGAGAACCAGGCGATGATCAGAGATGAGGAGATGAGCCCAGCTCAACAACTCACCAAGCTTCAGTGCGAATGTAGGGCCAAGCCCATCCTTATACTAGCCAGACTCTCCTCGATAGTTCCCAACCATAACTGCCTCATTGATGGTGGCCGCCATCTCTTGCAGGTCACAGCGTGCGAAGGAGGAAGCCATAGCAGTGGATGCACATGAAGAACCCGAATCACTTAACGGGGGAGTATAATGGCTCGCATGCCAGGCTCTCCTCCCAATCTTAGCATTTAACTCCTCATACAAGGTGGGCAGGTGTCGAGACGCCTTGCTCCACCCCCGTCCCATCAAATTGTTCACGGCATTATTCACCCTCATCCTGGGTGCTATAAAATATGTTACTCAAATCCTTACTTTTATTTTTCACTTCCTTGTCTGATGGAGGAAACTTGGTGTAACCATTGCACACTAGATGACAAACATCAAGATTCATTAGATTGTGTTTCATATTTCATTTCCATTGTTGATAATTATATTTTCTTAGCATAGGAACATATGCGTTGTCCATTTATTCTAACTTGCCTTGATCTGCTACTTCAAAAGACTTACTTTCACTTTTACCCATAAGTGCAATCTCAATAGTTTCACTATCATCATCACTATCATTGTTGCATAGACAAGAAAATGGGTCACATCTTGAACAAAAATCCATACTTGATGATGGTTCATTTTCTTCATTCTTGATCAATAGAAAGTGGTTCGCTCTAAGATTTGAATACTTTCTTACATATCTAACTATTATTACATCTGATTTGTTCCGATCAATTGTTTCAATAAAGGTATCCTTTTCATCTAGGGAATCAATGAAATTATCATTAGATTCATCTGGACATGCTATAACTAAATGACAATCTTAATCAGAATCACCTTCTTCACCATTTGAAATACCATCACTATCTTCATGTTTATAAAAACTTCTCTTGTTTTCAAATCTCTTCTTAGTTATTTTGGTAGCTTATTTTCCTTTCTCCTTATTTTCTTTAAAGAGACACTAAGCAACATAATGACCAACTCTACCACAAGAAAAACATTTGAAAGGAAGCTTACCTCTAACTATTATTGTACCCACTTAGGATTTCTTTACGAAGTTTTCTTCTTATTCTTCTCATACATAACCTAATTATTCCTTTTATTTTCTTTTTGTAGTAGCTTTGAAGGTTGCTTCTCTCATATATGAAGGAACACCTTTCTTCATCTCAAATTTTGTCAATATTCCATGGATATGGTAAAGTCTAATACTTTTCAGACCCTGCAATTATTTAATATCAAATACTTTGGATTCAGAGTTTGGAGTTAGAGATCTCAAATATTTTCAATAATAGAGGTATATTTTATTTCTTCACCAAGATTTCTCATGAAATTCACAACTTCATATAATATAAGAAAAAATTATGTCTTTCAGCATTATGCATTTTCAATGTCTCACACTGAATTTCGAATGTTTAAAATTTAACACTTTTTACCTTGGTGTCACCTTCATAACTTCGGATAGTCTTACCCCACATTCCCTTTGTTGTGTTTAGTTGTGGCACCTTCACAAACTCATTCTTGGACAGACTTCCCAATATGGAATTTACAACATTTACATTGGTTTCATACTCTTCCTTTCTTGCAGTGTCTGAGGGAATAGAGTTTGGAAATTGATATCCACTTTCAACTATTTCCCATACATCAGATCCTAGTTCCTACAAGTATGCTATCATCCCAACTTTACAAAAGACAAAGTTAGTTCCACTAAATATAGGAGGTATGACAGAAAATAATCCTTCATGACTACCCATATTGATGAATCTCCTTCAAGTGATCAAGCTTCTGCTAAAGAACATGTTTTGATTCCAATTGTTGGGAAAAATACTGGGGGGGGTGAATTATTATTTTCAAATCAATAAAATTTCGATTTCATTTCCTGATTTATATACATGCCTTTACAGAAGGGAACCCACATGTGTATGTGAATGTTCTTAAGATAAATAGAGTATATCTAGTAAACTTACTTTGAAATTAATTCATATTATATTTATTTTGATCCAGTGCATTAGTACTTCATTAAACATTGAATAGACAACAACCATGTGCAGTAAGAACAAAATAAACCATCACACATGAACACCAAGATTTAAGGTGGAAATCCAATGTGGTAAAAAAAACTTATAAAGAAAAACTTATACAATCTTGTATTGGCATAGGAACTAACCTACATAGGGCTACAACCTTCTCTCATTCTCCAACTTCTACTAGAAGGGAGCTCCAAGCCCTTCATTTGATTTACAAGCTACAACTTGAAGGAAGCTCCAACTCCCTCAACTCCAGGGACCAAGTTTCATAAATTTTCATACTATATCTACCTACTACAACACCTCATAACTTGTAGGTCATGTTTCTTCAAATTTTTAGACTAGACCCACTACCACCATTTAAGCTCAATATCATTCATCATTGTAAATTAATCAACCAATCACTAAAACCCAAACAATAGAAACTCAACCAAAAAATAAACCAACGAACTGGAATAGTCATATCACTGTAACTAGAATACCAAACAAATTACAGTACATCAGAGAAACCAAATTCTGTTACTAAAAACCCTAATCAACCATCTGTCAAAATATGTAGGCTACTTTGCAGTAGAAAACCTGTGTATGTACACGGTTTTCATGAAGAATACTTACGTACAGATCTTCAACCATTGAAAATAAAAACTGAACCATTACCTTTCTAAAACAAACATTGTGTCTTAGTCAAATCTATTGTCGCATTATGAAACAATCACAAAAATTCCACTGAAATTTCATCACAATCAACAAGTAACTTCAACATTCTTCAATCAATCAATAAATAATCACAACGTCATTGTTTAAGCCAGATGATCAAGAAGACTTCATTGACAGACAACAGAAACACATCAAAACTGAGAAAACTAATGAGACAACCTTTTCATCAAAACCTTACTTTTTGTACGCACCTTTTCAAAGAATATTTGTGTGTGTATGCACTTTTTAGGAAACATACCCGCATGTATGTGACTTACTATGACCACACTAGCATGCGTATGTGCCTTGCAGACTATAAAACCTGCGAACAAACCTGCGAATTCCGAATCAAATCTTCACCGCAACACAAAACTTCAAACATGCCCAGATCGTGGCATACACTGAAAAATCACACATTAAGACGCCATCAACACAAATCGAATCACCCTATAATTATGATTTTCATCTCAGGTCTATTGGATCTAATCCATCATCAAAATCCTGAGACGATACTTAGTTTAGATCAAGCAAAGAATCAATAGATCATAACATGCATACTTTCTTCATATCTAGCTATTCATAAGATTTCCATCACTTTTGCACTTTGCACACATTTTACCACTTTTATCTTTATCAACTTATATAGCTTAGTCTTTTTTAATATGACAAGTTGAAACCATACTCCAGCCGATGGTTTTCTTAGACGAGATCAAAACATCTCTTATTGGGCTCAATACCATAAGGAAATACCATGGTAAGGACCCTTGGTATTTAGAATACCATGGTGCGGAAACTGCACACACCTTTATTTCCTTATACTCATGCATGTACATGGATTTACTTAATAGAACCCAGTATACTTCTTGAACTTTCAACTTTATCGTAGTTCTACCTCTGAACTGCTATGCCTCTGCTAAAACACTTTGTCACATTTATAAAACAATTTGTCACATCTTGTTTATATCTTGAACAAGTAGGTTTCCATTAAGAGACAACTCATCAAGTTGGTTTCCATTCATCAGGTAGGTTGCAATCAAGGAAAATACATAATTAATAATGCCAACAATCTCCCCCTTTGGACTTGATGGCAACCACTTTGGTGTTTGGTCACCACAACTTGTAAATACTTGTAAAACAAATAAAGCCAAACACCAAACCAAGCTACTCTCCAAAGACCAAGGTACCCTCCCCCTTTGACATAAAGGGCAAAGCGATAAACAAATCTTGAATGAAGACTTATGTATCTGAACTACTGAGTATGAACACAGATCATGTTCCCCCTTAGCACATGCTGAAGTTTCTGGCAAATGTAAAATGAAGTACATGACTCTATGACTCATATGACTTGTTGTATCACCAAGGACTCAAACTTACATCAATCACCCAACCATAGTGGGTTTACATGTTTGACATAATTATTACATCAACTTCCAAAACATGATGCAGTTACAAATTACATCAAATATCAAGAAGGACTTGACAACAATAGTCCATACATGACTAAATTTTACAATGATTACACCATAGGTTTTTATATTACCTTTACATGAAATGATAGATAAGACATTTATAACTGAGATCAAAGACCTCAATATGACCATGATAGTCATAAAAACCTATCATACACCATATATGATGTTCACCATAAGCATCTCATAGCAACAACTCATCATCAATATGTAAGATAGAACAATGTAGCTTGAATATCATCAACCTGTGACCTGATATGCAGCCACAACATCATAAGTGAGAATCGTGATAAGATAGGAAAGTGTAGCATCATTCTTTAATATGCCATGTTTCCATGTATCATTCAATAGATGTAGCAGTAGCATATGACCATGTCTTCACAACATCATTCTCTTGGCCCAAATTCATCATAAGAATATTTATCACACCAACACCACTTCATCAATATGAAACATAATCAGCTGTTCATTATAGTATGAGATATCAAATTCATCATTCAAGAAATTCATCAAGATAATAAGCATCACCAAAGAAGCAAACATAATGCCAACAATGCATTGTTAGAAGCATAGAAAATGTCCCCCCTAAACCTATGCCAATTGTTCACTATCAGATTTGATCATATGATTTCATATATCAGTTAGGATATCAAATAATCTTCATCAACCAGTGATCTGTCAAGTCATCAAAAAACTTATACAAGCCAAAAATCAATTTCAAATTGTATCAATGGACTGTAACCTTCAACCATCATAACTCAAAAGATTATTGATAATTGAATAAAGCATATCAGAGCATTTCCCTAAGTCTTCCCCACTATTTCTTCATGAAACCAAAATATATGAAAATTTTCATCTTAGAACTCACGTATACCCTCTACATTTCTTCATAAGACCCACATATAGAAAGTGAAATACTGAAATTTCACACCTTCAACTACCCCTGAGTTTATTTTGGTTGTACCTGTTTAATGTTACTTCACCAGAGACACTGTCAGTAGTATAAGAAGAAAGAAAATAAAAAACAACCATGGGAATCAATATGTGTTACTCCCCCTAAGATTACACATCACTAATCCCGAGGACCTAATAATCATCTTCTATTTCCATGAGGTCCCATACCTCCCGCCACTTCCGCAACCAATGTTCAAAATATTCATTTAGTAATAAGAGACTGCAATAGGTGCCATCTTATTTTACTTTAAGTATGAGAATTTCGATCTTAAAACACATATAATTTGTCTTGATTTCTATATCCTCTTATTATGACTTTTGTAGTTAATCCATTCATAACCTTACAATTGGTTGATGTAAACAAAATTATTTTTACCTTGTTTCCCATTTCTCCTACACTTTGGATATTCTTCTTCATCCCTTGAAGTCACAAAGAATCAATTGTTTCTCTTGTTTTATTACTTATGGCTTTACCCTGTCCTAAAACTTTTGCTAAAGCAGCAGTTTCAAGAATAACATTACCATGATGGTTCTTCCTAAGAGACTCCATTTTACTCTTACCTCCAATCATGTGACGAGAACATCCACTATCTATGTACCATTCATCTTCATCTTCAAATGAGCAGAGAGCAAGACAACACCTTATTTGTTCTTCTATTTCTTGCTTATTGGTCGGTCCACCTTTTTTCAAATATTATGATATTAATGTTCTTATCTGACTGCTCACCATGTTGTTTGTGGTGATTCATAGACTCGTTCTTGCATTCTTTTGCTACATGCCCAAATTTGTTACAAGAATAACATCTTATATATTTAAGATTCCTTCTATTGCAATCAATGACTTTGTGACCAAACATATTGCAAGAAAAATAATATCCCTTAAATTACCTAGAACCCGATAGTCTTTTTGCAAGATTGTTATTACCTTGAAACATTCTACTTCTGCAACTCGCTGCAACATGTCCAAAATAATAACATATAGAATATTCAACATTATTGATCACAGGAGAAAATCGATTAGCACTTCTATAGTTAGGATTAAATGGTTTCCTTTGAAGTATTTATTTCCTTTGCTGATGATGAGGTTGAATTCTTATCTCCTGGTTAAGAATTTCATATTTTCATTAGAATTCCTTGCCTCAACTTATGAGCTATATTCACCTTTAAAAGTTTCATGAAACCCAAGACTAGATTTAATGGAAGGAGACCTTTGACTGCTAAGAATATTATCCAAAATATTAACATTATCTTGAGATCATAAAGTTTTATCCTTTTATTATAATTTACCTTTCAGGATATTTATCTCAATGTGATATTTCTTTTCATGCTTCTTCAATATTTCTTCAATATTTCTTCCTCCCTCCACTTGTTGTTTCAATTTGTTAATATTTTCTTTTAGCCCATTCTCTTGTTCCTCAAAAACTTGAAGTAGATCTTCATTCTTCTTCCTTGATTCTTCAATATATGCTCTTAGATAGATGACCTCAGCTTCAAGACCTTAATAATATTGTTTAGATATCATGCCAACGTGATCTTTGTTATCATAAGCCTACAACTTATCAATCTTTTTCAAAGCAAGATCAAGTTTTGTTCTAAGATCAACAATTTCTTATAACTTGTCTTCTTTTGAATCAACAACTCCATTTGTCAATTTGGACACATTGTTAGATATAAGATTACCTACAAGATCTTCCTTTGGGACTTCTTCATATATTTCTTGTAACTTATCCCATACTTTCTTTACAGTAGTATAATCCATAACCTTATTCAATATTGAATCAAATATGCTACAAAAGATGTTACTCAAAACCTTACTGTTCTTTTACACTTCCTTATATGATTGAGGAAAATTGGTGTAATCATTGTATGCTCCATGAAAAACATCAAGATTCATTAGATTTTGTTTCATATTTCCTTTCCATTGTTGATAATTATCTTTGTTTAACATAGGCCAATCTGCATTGTCCATTGATTCTTACTTGCCTTGATCTGCTACTTCAAGAGACTTACTTTCACTTTTACCCATAAGTGCAAACTCAGTAGTTTCACTATAATCATCACTAACATTGTTGCATAGACAAGAAAATGGATCACATCTTGAACAAAAATCCATACCTGATGATGCTTTGTCTTCTTCATTCTTGATCACTAGAAAGTAGTTTGCTCTTAGATTTGCATATTCACTGACATTTGTAAATGTTGTTGCATCTGATCTGTTTCTGTCAAAGTTTTCAATAAAGGTATCCTTTTGTTCTAGGGCATCAATTAAATTATCATAGGACTCATCTTCAAATTCCATAAGTAAATGACAATCTTGATCAGACTCACCCTCTTCACCATTTGAAAGACCATCATTGTCTTAATGTGTATAAAAACTTTTCTTGTTTTCAAACCTCTTCCGATTTATTTTGGCAACTTCTTTTCATTTCTCATTATTTTCTTTATAAGGACACTTAGTAGCAAAATGACCAACTCTACCACAAGAAAAATATTTGAAAGGAAGCTTACCTCTGAATCTTCATGTATCCAGTTGGAGTTTCTTTACAATGTTTGCTTCTTCTTCTTCCAATACATAACTTGATTCTTCCTTTTATTTTCCATTTGCCGTGGTTTTGAAGGTTGCTTCTCTCATATATGAAGGACCACCTTTCTTCATCTCAAATGTTGGCAATATTCCATGGAGTTAATCAAGTGTAAGAATTTTTAGATCCGGCATTTCTTCAATATCAGATAGTTTGGATTCACAATTTAGAGTTAGAGATCCCAAAATATTTTCAGTAATAATGGCATCATTTATTTCCTCATCCATATTTCTCATGAAATTCACAACTTCATATACTCCAAGAAAATATACTTCAATTCTCTCATCGTCATGCATTTTGAATATCTCATACTGAATTCTGAATGTTTGAAATTTAGTACATTTTACCTTGGTTTCGCCTTAATAAATTTGTATAATATTATCCCACATTCCCTTTGTTGTGTTCAGCTTCATTACCTTCACAAAATCGATCTCAACTAGACTTCCCAAGATGGAATCTACATACTTTGCATTGGTTTCATATTTTTTCTTTCTGATAGTGTTTGAAGGAATGGAGGGTGGAAATTGATATCCACTTTCAACTATTTCCCATACATCAATGCCTAGTGCCTACAAGTATGAACACCATGATTTACGGTGGAAACCTAATGTGTGAAAAAAGCACCTATTTTTGTCATCCCTGTCTTATTTTTAATATAAAGAGAGTCTTTTACAATCTTGTACTAACACAGACTCATACCAGTATGTAGGCACCCACCTACAGAAGGTTACAACCTTCAATCATTTTCCAACTCCTACTAGAAGGGAGCTCCAAACCCTCGAATCTTGTACTGGCATAAACTTATACCAGTAGGTAGGCCCAAACCTACAAAAGGCTACAACCTTCGCTCATTCTCTAGCTGCTACTAGAAGGGAGATCTAAACCTCTAAGATGATTTAACAACTACCACTAGAATAAAGCTTCAAATCTCTCAACTCCGGGGACCACATTTCATAAATTTTCATACTAAATCCACCTGCTACAACACATCATAACTTCTAGGCCATGTCTCATCAAATTTCCATAATAGACACACTACCAACATTTAAGATCAATATCATTCATCACTTTAACTTAATCAACCAATCACTGAAACCCAATCAACTGAAACTGAACCAAAAACTCAACCAATTGTAACGGGATAAAACACCCTCCGGTGTGGGTTGAGAACCCCAACAGTTCGAAGGGAATAAACCAACAAGAAGTAAGAAAACAAGCAGTCCTAATGCTTAAATTACTAAAGTGGGATGAAGAGATAGTACCCGTAGGTACTACATTTGAGGATGTAACAATGTAAACTTTGAAATGGGAACCCATATTGTTACCCGTTTTGTAGAGATAGCAAAAAAGTGATTCGATTTCGAAAGGGGTTATGTAGAACACACGTGTTTTTTAAAGCTTAGTTTTTGCCACTTGAAATAATCGATACGCTTACTTAAACATGATCCGATTTTCAAAAGTGCTTAAACAAAATACACTTCTTTTTGTTGGGAGCATATTTTTGACATTTTAAATTTTCTTATGTATCAAATATAAATATTTGTTTTTAAATATTAGTGATTTTCATGCTAATTTTGAAATGTGTAGATGCAACGTGTTGATGCACCATACCTTTTTTTTAAAGGACTTATTTTTCACACTTTAAATTTTATTATCTCCAAAAACATTTTAAATTATGTTTACTTAACGAATTTTCAAGTTGTT
>APFE031130785.1:25411-39141 GCA_000404065.3 Pinus taeda
AATATTACATTTATACCATTAAGTTTTATCGACGTTTTTCAACCACATTCACTAATGTGGTTGTGGATGTGATTGATATACACCTTCGACGCATATTAACCACATTTCCTAATGTGTTTGTGTATGTGATTGATATACACCTTCATGGTGCAGGCACCAACTACCTGCACTTTAATGAAATCCACACCTTAAAACAAAACCACACAAAAATACACTCAAAACTCATACTTTAATTAAAAGGAAAAATATTTACATGATTCATAATACGGGCATTTCTTCCCTTTTGCCATGGTTATAGGCTTACAATAAATTTATAGAAATGAATCTCAACTAAAGATTAGTTCTAGATCCTAAAGTATCTCCTAAAAGCTTCCCATATCCAAAAAATGCTCTCAAAATTTACTAATTATTTACATATCTCAATTTATGGAGAATATCTCCAGTATTTTCCTCCAACTTTTAAACAAAATTTCTCCAAATATGTTGATGCGGAAATCTCTCAATATTTCTAGAAATAATTTCAAATCAAATCCCTATCTCCATTAATTTCTATGAAAATGTCTCAATTAAAAATTACAATACTAATGATTTTTTTCTTAAAAATAAAATTCATGAAAAACCAATTTGAGAGTTGATTCTCCTGCATCAAACTCCCCAAGTAGAAACATTTCATGGCCTCCTGACCATGAGTCATTGTTTTCATGTCCTCCTTGATCCCATATATAATTTTGTTGTTGATCATCGACTTTGTCATGTTATTGTCCTTCTGTATCCACTTCTCGAGCTTTACTGTAACTCCACTCCTTTTCTCCTTGCAAAGCATTTGTCTTCACCGTGCTTATGCTCACCATTTCAAGGGGAATTTTCCTAACCATGAAAACCACCAAAACAAGAGTATATAAGCATACAAGTATACCTTCACTCTTATCCCATGCTTGTAAAAATGTTTCCTGACTTCTTTGCTTTGCTTAAATGAGTTGATTGAAATTTGTCTCGATGTTCCCAATGAATTCTTCAAACTTTAGATTTACTGCATCTTTCTTCACAACAACTTTTAGAAGTTGTTCATCCTCACATTCTATCGTTGGTTCATTATCCGTGATGAGCATTCCATTCATGTATTGTTTTTCGTCTCTGCTAAGAACAAAATTTGGACTTTGTTCTCTTTCTTCATCTTTCTCAATCTTTATGACTATTTCAAAATAATTTTCATCACTTGTATCAAAACCTAAAATCACACACATATTTCTAGATTTAAAAACATAAGGATCTTTAGCCTCATTTGATTTCTTAAACATCAAATCTTCATCAATATCATCATCCTCTCCAAGAATTTCTCCTTTCTCTAGTTCAACTACTTCCACATACTCAGCTGCTCTGAGTTTTTCCTTCAACCTGTATCTCACCTCTATCTATGTTTTCTTGGCCCAAAATATTTCAACATGTCACTTAATCCTTTGCCTTAGGTTCCACCCATACTTTTGGTTTTCCACATTATGTTGTAGCAGCTCCTCAAGCACTTTTAATTGTGCCTTCATCTCAATCATTTCTTTCTGAAATTCCTCATTAGACATTTTCCCAATAGCAATTGCTTCAACATCTTCGTGGCTTCCATCAGAACTCTTCAAATGACTTCCCATATTCATGTTCATCTTCCCCTTTTGGGAGCCTCCCGCTTCCCATTGTGACCTACAAATTACCTTTACAATAGTAGACCTCTTTCCTCTACACATGCCTCACCAAGCTCCTCCTCTTAGCTCAGGCTATTAACATTTTTTGGTCCCCTCCTCTATAATCCCTTTTGAGAACTCCTTTCTCTTTAGGTTTGCACAGTCACTCTTTTTCCTCCATCAAAACCACACTAGTTATCATAATTATTTCCACGTTTCTGTCATTTGCTATTGCCTGTGCATAAATATCTTGTCAAGAAAAAAAAGATCAATTAGCTATGAGATCTCAATAGGTCTACTCCTCAATTTTTTGCATAAGCTTCTTTATCACCACTATTAGAAAATGTAATTCCTACTTGTCTAAGTTGTGACTTTCTATGTAAAGGAGTCTATTCATATTCTTTAGGGTTGTTATATCTAGATGTTCCTAGATTGGTGTGTAGTTAAGATCTTCTCTCAACGAGGTGATTGTGTGTCCAAGATAGTCTACCTATCTTGAGATAACACTAAATGTATTTATACCTAATCTTATTTTATGTGAAAAGAAAATATAGTTTGCACTATTAAAATTTAAGATAGTATAGTAGCCCATTTGGGCCAGTTCCTTGGCCCCTCCTGGGCAAAGGGAAATAAAGTGTTTGATGAGTATTTCTTTGTCTTTCTTTTTCTTGTTTTCCCATCCTTTGGTGCTGTTGTGCAGCTAGAGACAGTGTGTGCTAACTGAGTATGCCTATGTTGAATTTTAAACTTCTATGGTTATTTCTTGGAAAATTATGACCAGGATTATCCAAAGTACTTTCTTCATTAGATCGACATTTTGAACCCCAAAAGGTATCCATCATCATGATAGAAAATGAGTAATAGACTGAGAGAAGATTTTGTCGACCAGCACAGATAAATAGAATCCTAATGGTTTGATAGTTTAAAGTAGAAGCAGACTAAATTTAAAATATATAACCTATTTTAATTTTATTACTTTTTAATATGAATCATTCATAAATTTTATTTCTTCCCTTTTTATTTTTTTTATAATATCATTTCATTTTAATATGAGATCCTATTGTATTATGATACTCAAATAATTAGTTACTTCATTAAATAAATGGTTTATGTTAATAATTCATATTATTTATAAATAAATCATTTAATTGCCTCATTAATAAATTTATTTTATTTATTTAGTTTATAGTATAGTCTAATTTGAATTGTATTACTACTTATTTATTAATTTTAAGTTTAATTAATTAATTAACTAATTTGAATTAAATTTATACTCATTAATTAATTGTTTAATATCCTAATGTTTAATAAATTATGTAGTTTTTAACATCTAATGTTAATAAATTAGGTAGTTTTTTATTTTAATTAGTTAATTAATTAATTAATTTTGATTTACTAATTAACTAATTATCTAATGGAGAGAGTTTTTGAGATTAATTGTATAATATCTTAATGTTAATAAAGTATGTTGTTTTTTTTGTTAAATATTTTAATGTTAATAAATTCAGAAGTTTTAATTTATAACCAATTTTAATTAGTTAATTAATCAATTAATTTTGATTAATTAATCAACTAATTAACTTATGGAGAGAGTGTTTTAAAATTAAGGAGCGGGAAAGGGACAACCTGATGTACTACTCCTTGGTCTGGAGGGATTGATATGTCTAATCAGGGGAAGCGAGTTTCCACTAATCTCATTTCCAATGTCCCTATTGAGGTTATGTGGAACCTTCATAATTTCAATAGCGTCTCTGATTTTTCTTATTTGATAATGATCTTCCCTTGCAATAATCCTAGCATTCTCTGAACATACATGGTGTTTGGTTTTGGAGTGCTCTACAAGAGCTGATGTAGAATATCTCCCATTCCTAATATCTGCTACGTGCTCTTTAAGTCTTGCTTTCAAAGAATGCCCTGTCTCTCCAATATAGCTCTTCCTACATGAACAATCAATCTTATACACACCCTTGAACTGATCATGATCAATGTTATCTTTAACAGAATTCATTTTCTACCTAATTGTTTCACAAGTTCTAAATTGAGTGAGAATGTCCTTCTTTCTTAAATTCTTAGCGATTTTATCTGTGACCCCTTGAATGAATGGAAGGTACACCTTTTTGCAACTATCTTTTCTATTATTACCTCGAGGACCATTGGAGAGAACCTTCTCTTGAGCTCTTTTTATGGCTTTCTTGATACTAAACTCTTTATATCCTATATTTTTAAAAACAGAGGTTAATTGCTTAATTTCTTCGTTAAGATGTTCAGAGTCAGAAATTCTAAGAGCGCTAACGACAAGAGTGTTTAAGAAGCCAAATTTTTGGGCTGGATGATGGTATGAATCCACATGGAGATAGCTTTCTGTATGGGTTTTCTTTCTAAAAACTCAGTGTCCCAAAGTGCCATCATGCTTTCTACTGATTAAGACATATAGAAAAGGAAGTTGACAGTTTTCTTTAAGCTCCATAGTAAACTTGATGCCGGATGATATAGAGTTAAGATGATTAAAAAGAATTTCGAGTTCATCCCTACCATGAGTCCATTTTAGGTTTGTGTCGTCAATAAATCTTTTCCACCATGCTGGTTTCAAAGGGTATGCGTCAAGGGCTTTTCTTTCAAAATGTTCGATGTATAAGTTGGCAGCAATGGGTGAAAGTGGGGATCCCATGGCGACTCCTGATATTTGCTCATAATAATTGTCTTGAAAACTGAAGAAAGTGGAATGCAAACAAATTTCCACAAGTTTAGAGGTTTCTAAGTCAGTGACTTCTTCTATAACATGAACAACTTCATCAAGGGGAATCTTTGTAAATAAAGAAACAACATCAAAACTAACCATAATATCATCCTTATCAACCTTTTCATTCTTGATGAGTTCTACGAAATCATTAGAGTCTTTAATAAAGGAATTTGTGTTTCCAACTAGAGGTTTCAGGATCTTGGCAACATATTTAGCTAATTCATAGGTGGGGGAACCAATGTTGTTGACTATTGGTCTAAGAGGTACCCCCTCCTTATGAATATTTCGTTATCCATAAATTCTGGGAATGACCTCACTTGATGGAATTAACCTCTTTTTTATTTTATCATCAAGGTTTGATCCCATGACGGCCTTCTTAACTTGATTTATAACCTTGGAAGTGGGGTTGGAGTCTAGTTTTCTGTGGCTACCTCAGTTCAGATGTTCATTCATTTTATGAATGTAATCCTCCTTATCTGAAATAACAGTCACTCCTCATTTATCTACCTTAAGCACCACTATCTTGTCATTATTACGAATAGACCTAAGAGAAATCTTACCTTCTTTATTTAAATTACCCTTTCGTGGCTTCACTTTCAACACTATAAGGGTACACTCTTGTTTTAGTACTTCTTTGTCCTCTAATGAAAGGACTTGAGTCTCATTCTCAATATTTCAGATGATGCTTTCAAATGGAGTGTTTCTGGGGGATATTGTGAATCTCAAGCCCTTGCTAAGAATATTAATTTCTTTAGGAGTGAGAGTTGAGGAGGAAAGATTAATAACCTTTCTACTAGACACTGGTTTTGAAACCCCTACATCATTAGGAATCCCTTTCGTGTTGCCTTTATCTGTGTTATTAGTGTCATTAGGGGTAAAACTGCATTCCCTTATTGTGCTCCCTTTATTGTTTCAGCGGCCATTATCACTAATTGCAGGTTCATAGTCTATGTTTGTTGTAATATGCTGGTCACTCCCGTCTCCAATAATCCATTCACCTTCTCCAATAATCCATTCACCTTCCAGATTTCCATGTTATGCAAACTCACACTGGCCCTTTTCTTTCTGTCTAATTACATAAATTATGTTCTTGGAGACCGAGTGGGAGTTTTCCCATTTATTTGCGTGTCCAACTTCTGCATGTTCAACCTCTGCGTTATTAACTTCTGCTTCAACTACGTTTGGCTTTACTGCGTCATTCATCCTGTCTTCGTAAACCATGATGTTGGAAGCCGTGTGGGACTTGTCAGGTTCTTTCTCAACTTTTGCGTCCATTATGCTTTCATTAATCCTTACTGCGCCATCTATCATATCCTCCATTTGATTATCATCCACATTAATTACTATCCTACTATTAGATGTAGATGCTTCCTCAATCCTAGCTGCCTTCTGTTTAATAGGATTCTTAGCTTCTTCATAAGTCGTAGCCACTGGATTTCTTTTTAATCTGGATAATTTTCTGGAATGCCTCTCATTGGTAATTTTACCTTCTTTCTGGGCTTTGATGGCAGCTTTTGCATCAATTTTCCTCCATAGATCAAAGCTGATCATCCTAGCTAGCCTCAGCTGAGAGGAAAGGGCAGAACAACTTAGTCTATCCAATGTAGCTCGAATCCTTTTAAGTTCATTACGAATGAGAGCCAAACTTAATTTTAAAAATGAATTTTTGTTAAATTGAATAACAAGTCTATGTTTTACCTGAACAAATGGTGGTATGATCTTCTTGTCTCTACATTGTTTCAGACACTGTAGGTCAGCCGCTCTTCTTTCAATATTTATCCTTGAAATTTCGAGACAACATATCTCATTCCATGTATCCCCTCCGTAGAGGGAAGTTATGTTGAGTTTTAAACTTTTGTGGTTATTTCTTGGAAAATTATGACCCGGATTATCCACAATACTTTGTTCATTAGATTGACGTTTCGAACCCCAAAGAGGAACCATCATCAAGATAGAAAATGAGTAATAGACAAAGAGAAGATTTTGCCAACGAGGACAAATAAATAGAAACCTAATGGTTTGATAGGTTAAAGTAGAAGCGAACTAATTTTAAAATATATAACCTATTTTAATTTTATTACTATTTAATATGAATTACTCATAAATTTTATTTCTTCCCTTTTTATTTTTGTTATAATATCTTTTCATTTTAATATGAGATCCTATTGTATTATGTTACTCAAATAATTAGTTACTTAATTAAATAAATGGTTTATGTTAATAATTCATATTATTTATAAATAATCATTTAATTGCCCTCAATTAATAAATTATAGTTTATAGTATAGTCCTAATTGAATTGTAACTACTTATTTAATAATTTAAATTTTATTTTTAATTAATTAAATTAACTATTCAATTATTATACTCATATTAATTGTAATACCAATGTTTTAATTAATTTAGTTTTAATATCTTATGTTTAAAAATAGGTAGTTTTTTTATTTTAATTAGTTAATTAAATTAATTAATTAATTTTGATTAATTAGTCAACTAATTAACTGATGGAGAGAGAGTTTAGAAATTAAGGAGGGAGAAAGGGACAACCTGATGCACTACTCCTTGGTCTGGAGGGATTGATATGTCTAATCAGGGGAAGTGAGTTTCCACTAATCTCATTTCCATTGTCCCTATTGAGGTTATGCGGAACCTTCATAATTTCAATAGCCTCTCTGATTTTTCTCATTTGATAATGATCTTCCCTTGCAATAATCTTGGAATCCTTCGAACATACATGATGCTTGGTTTTGGAGGAGTGCTCTACAAGAGCTGATGCACGAGATGTCCCATTCTTAATATCTGCTTTGGGCTCTTTAAGTGTTGTTTTCAAAGACTGCCCTGTCTCTCCAATATAGCTCTTCCCGCATGGACAATCAATCTTATAGACACCCTTGAATTTATGATGATCAATGTTATCTTTAAGAGACTTCATTTTCTGCCTAATTGTTTCACATGGTGTAAACTGAGTATGAATGTCCTTATATCTTACAATCTTAGCAATTTTATCTGTGACCCCTTGAATGAATGGAAGGTACACCTTTTTGCAAAAATCTTTTCCATTATTATCTTGAAGACCTTTGGAGGGGACCTTCTCTTGAGCTCTTCTTATGGCTTTCTTGATATTAAACTCATTATATCCTATAATTTTAAAAATAGAGGTTAAGTGCTTAATTTCTTCATTAAGATGTTCAGAGTCAGAAATTCTAAGAGCCCTAACGGCAAGAGTGTTTAAGACACCAAATTTTTGGGCTGGGTGATGGTATGAATCAACATGGAGATAGCTTTCTGTATGGGTTTTCTTTCTAAAATCTTGGTGTCCCAGAGTACCATCGTCCTTGCTACTTACTAAGACATCTAGAAAAGAAATTTGACCGTTTTTTTCAAGCTCCATAATAAACTTGATGTTGGATGATATAGAGTTAAGATAATTAAAAATCTTTTCGAGTTCAGCCCTGTCATGAGTTGATTTTAGGTTTGTGTCATCAAGGGCTCTTCTTTCAAAGTGTTCAATGTATAAGTTGGCGACTTGGGTGAAAGTGGGGATCCCATGGCGACTCCTAATTTTTTCTCATAATAATTGTCTTAAAAACTAAAGAAAGTGAAATGCAAATAGATTTCCGCAAGTTTAGCCATTTCTGGGTCAGTGACTTCTTTTATAACATGAACAACTTCATCAAGGGGAATCTTTGTAAATAAAGAAACAACATCAAAACTAACCATAATATCATCCTTATCAACCTTTTTTTGTTCTTGATGAGTTCTACGAAATTATTAGAGTATTTAATAAAGGAATCTATGTTTCCAACTAGAGGTTTTAGGACCTTGGCAACATATTTATCTAAGTCATAGGTGGGGGAACCAATGGTGTTGACTATTGGTATAAGAGGTACCCCCTCCTTATGAATTTTTGCTAATCCATAAATTTTGGGAATGACCTGACTTGATGGAATTAACTTCTTTTTTCTTTTATCATCGAGGTTTGATCCCATGATGGCCTTCTTAACTTGCTTTATAATCTTGGAAGAGGGGTTGGAGTCTATTTTTCTATAACTACCATAATTCATATGTTCATTCATTTTATGAATGTAATCCTCCTTACCTAAAATAAAAAACACTCCTCATTTGTCTACCTTAAGCACCACTATCTTGTCATTATTACGAAGAGACCTAGGAGCAATCTTACCTTCTTTATTTAAATTACGCTCTAGTGGCTTCGCTTTCATCATTATAACAGAACACTATTATTTTAGTACTTCTTTTTCATCTGATGAAAGGACTTGAGTCCCATTCTCAATATTGCAGATGATGCTTTCAAATGCAATGTTTCTGATGGAAATTGTGAATCCCAAGCCCTTGCTAAGAATATTAATTTATTCAGGAGTGAGAATTGAGGAGGAAAGATTAATAGCCTTTCTACTAGACACTAGTTTTGAAACCCCTACATAATTAGGAATCCCTTCTATGTTGTCTTTATCCGTGTTATTAGTGTTATTAGGGGTAAAATTACGTTCCCTTATTGTGCTCCCTTTACTATTTCGGCGGTTGTTACCACTGATTGCAAGTTCATAGTCTATGTTTGCTGTAATATGTTGGTCACTCCCGTCTCCAATAATCCGTTCACCTTCTCCAATAATCCATTCGCCTTCAAGATTTCCATGTTCTGGAAACTCAAGCTGGCCCTTTTCTTTCTGGATAATTACATAAATCGTGTTCCTGGAGGCCAAGCGGGAGTTTGCACATTTATCGGCGTGTTCAACCTCTACATTATTAACTTCTGCTTCAACTATGCTTGGCTTTACTGCGTCATACATCTTGTCTTCATAAACCGTGATGTTAGAAGCCTTGTGGGAGTTGCCAAATTCTTTCTAAAATTTTTGCATCCATTATGCTTTCATTAATCCTTACTGCACCATCCATCATATCCACTGTTTGATTAGCTTCGAAATTAATTAATATTATGCTATTAGATCTAGTTGCATCCTCAACCTTGGCTGCCTTCTGTTTAACATTTTTCTTAGTTTCTTCATAGGTCATAACTGCTGGATTTGTTTTAACCTAGATAATTTTATGGAATGCATCTCATGGGCAATTGTACCTTCTTTCTGGTCTTTGATGGAAACTTTTGCATCAATTGTGCTCCATAGATCAAAGCTTATCATCCTTGCTAGCCTCAGGTGAGAGGAAAGGGCAGAACAACTGAGTCTATCGAATGTAGCCCAAGTTTTTTTAATTTAATTACGAATGAGAGCCAAACTTAATTTTAAAAATGAATTGTTGTTAAATTGATTAAGAAGTCTATGATTTACCTGAGAAAATGGCGGTATGATCTTATTGTCTCTACATTGTTTCAGAAACTGTAGATCAACTGCTCTCCTTTCAATCTTTATCATTGAAATTTCAACAAAACAGATCTCATTTCATGTTTCCCCTTCTTACAAGTAAGTTATGTTGACTTTTAAACTTCTGTGGTTATTTCTTGGAAAATTATGACCCGGATTATCGAGTGTACTTAGTTCATTAGATCAATGTTTCGAACCCCAAAAGTGATCCATCATTAGCATAGAAAATGAGTAGTAGACTGAGAGAATATTTTACTGACCAGGACAGATAAATAGAAACCTAATGGTTTGATAGGTTAAAGTAGAAGCCGACTAATTTTAAAATATATAACCTATTTTAATTTTATTACCATTTAATATGAATTATTCATAAATTTTCTTTCTTCCCTTTTTATTTTGTTATAATATCATTTCATTTTAAAATGAGATCTTATTGTATTATGTTACTCAAATAATTAGTTACTTAATTAAATAAATGGTTTATGTTAATAATTCATATTATTTATAAATAATCATTTAATTGCCTCATTAATAAATTTATTTTATTTATTTAGTTTATAGTATAGTCTAATTTGAATTGTATTACTACTTATTTATTAATTTTAAGTTTAATTAATTAATTAACTAATTTGAATTAAATTTATACTCATTAATTAATTGTTTAATATCCTAATGTTTAATAAATTATGTAGTTTTAATATCTTAATGTTAATATTATGTTGTTTATTTTTAATATTATGTAATAAATTGGAAGTTTTTAAACTTTATAACCAATTTTAAATTAGTTAATTAATTAACTATTCTTTATAAATTAATCAACTAATTAACTAATGGAGAGAGAGTTTAGAAATTAAGGAGGGGGAAAGGGACAACCTGATGTATTACTCCTTGGTCTAGAGGGATTGATATGTCTAATCAGGGGAAGCTTGTTTCCACTAATCTCATTTCCATTGTCCCTGTTGAGGTTATGTGAAAACTTCATAATTTCAATAGCCTCTCTGATTTTTCTCATTTGATAATGATCTTCCCTTGCAATAATCCTGACATTCTCCAAACATACATGATGCTTGGTTTTGGAGGAGTGCTCTGCAAGACCTGATGTATGAGATCTCCCATTCCTAATATCTACTCCGTGCTCTTTAAGTCTTGTTTTCAAAGACCGTCCTGTCTCTTCAATATAGCTCTTCTCGCATGAAAAATCAATCTTATACACACCCTTGAACTGATGATGATAAGTGTTATGTTTAACTTACTTCATTTTCTACCTAATTGTTTCACATGTTGTAAACTAAGTGAGAATGTCCTTCTTTCTTAAAATCTTAGCAATTTTAACTGTGACCCCTTGAATGAATGGAAGGTACACCTTTTTGAAACTTTCTTTTCTGTTATTATCTCAAGGACCTTTCGAGAGAACCTTCCTCCTGAGCTCTTTTTATGGCTTTCTTGATATTAAACTCTTTATATCCTATATTCTTAAAAATAGGGGTTAAGTGCTTAGTTTCTTCATTAAGATGTTCAGAATCAAAAATTCTAAGAGCGCTAACGGAAAGAGTGTATAAGATGCCAATTTTCTGGGCTAGATGATGGTATGAATCAACATGGAGATAGCTTTCTGTATTGGTTTTATTTCCAAAAAATTAGTGTCCCATAGTATCATCGTCCTTTCTACTGACTAAGACATCTAGAAAAAGAAGTTGGTCATTTTCTTCAAGATCCATAGTAAACTTGATGTCGGATGATATAGTGTTAAGATGATTAAAAAACTTTTCGAGTTCAGCCCTGCCATGAGTCCATTTTAGGTTTGTGTCGTCAACAAATCTTTTCCACCATGCTAGTTTCAGAGGGTATGTGTCAAGGGCCCTTCTTTCAAAGTGTTCCATGTATAAGTTAGTGACAATGGGTGAAAGTGGGGATCCCGTGGAACACAAACAAATTTCCACAAGTTTAGCCATTTTTGGGTCAATGAATTATTTTATAAGATGAATAGATTCATCAAGGGGAATCTTTGTAAATAATGAAACAACATCAAAACTAACCAAAATATCAACCTTTTCATTCTTGATGAGTTCTACGAAATCATTAGAGTCTTTAATAAAGGAATCTATGTTTCCAACTAGAGGTTCTAGGATCTTGGCAACATATTTAGCTAATTAATAGGTGCGGGAACCAATGGTGTTGACTATTGGTCTAAGAGGTACCCCGTCTTTATGAATTTTTTGTAATCCATAAATTCTAGGAATGACCTCACTTGATGGAATTACCCTTTTTTTGTTTTATCATTGAGGTTTGATCCCATGATGACCTTCTTAACTTGCTTTATAACCTTGGAAGTGGGGTTGGAGTCTAGCTTTCTATAACTACTACAGTTCAAATGTTCATTCATTTTATGAATGTAATCCTCCTTATCTAAAATAACATCCGCTCCTCCTTTATCTTCCTTAAGCACCACTATCTTGTCATTATTACGAAGAGACCTAAGAGCACTCTTACCTTCTTTATTTAAATTACCCTTTGGTGTCTTCGTTTTCATCATTATAAGGGCACACTCTTCTTTTAGTACTTCCTTATCCTCTAATCAAAGGCCTTGAGTCCCATTCTCAATATTGCAGATGATGCTTTCAAATGGAATGTTTCTGGGGGGAATTGTGAATCACAAGCCCTTGCTAGGAATATTAATTTCTCTAGGAGTGAGAGTTGAGGAGGAAATATTAGTAACCTTTCTACTAGACACTAGTTTTGAAACCCCTACATCATTAGGAATCCCTTCTACACTGTCCTTATCTGTGTTATTAGTGTTATTAGGGGTAAATTGTGTTCCCTTATTGTGCTGCCTTTATTGTTTCGGCAGGCGTTATCATTGATTGTAGGTTCATAGTCTATGTTTGTCGTAATATGTTGGTCACTCCCATCTCCAATAATCCATTCGCCTTCTCCAATAATGCATTCACCTTCCAGATTTCCATGTTCTGGAAACTCACGCTGGCCCTTTTCTTTCTGGCTAATTACATAAATCGCGTTCCTGGAGGCCGAGTGGGATTTTGCACATTTATCTGTGTGTTCATAGTCTGCATGTTCAACCTTTACGTTATTAACTTCTGCTTCAACTACGCTTGGCTTTACTGCGTCATTCAACCTGTCTTCATAAACGATGATGTTGGAAGCCATGTGGGAGTTGTCAGCTTCTTTCTCAACTTCTGCGTCCATTAACCTTTCATTAATCCTTATTGTGCCATCCATCATATCCTCTATTTAATTTTCTACATTAATTAATATCGTGCTATTAGATCTATCTACGTCCTCAACCCTGGCTGGCTTCTGTTTAACAGGATTCTTAGTTTCTTCATAAGTCGTAGCCGCTAGATTTCTTTTTAATCTGGATAATTTTCTAGAATGACTCTCATGCACAATTTTACCTTCTCTCTGGGCTTTGATGGCAGCTTTTGCATCAATCATCCTCCATAGATCAAAGATTATCATCCTAGCTAGCCTCACGTGAGAGGAAAGGGTAGAGCAACTGAGTCTATCCAATGCAGCCCGAGTCTTTTTAATTTCATTATGAATGAGAGCCAAACTTAATTTTAAAAATTAATTGTTGTTAAATTGAATAAGAAGTCTATGTTTTGCGTGAGCAAATGGTGGTATGATCTTATTGTCTCTATGTTGTTTCAGAAACTGTAGGTCTTCCGCTCTTCTTTCATTCTTTATTCTTGAAATTTCGAGAGAACAGATCTCATTCAATGTGTCCCCTTTGTACAAGGAAGTTATGTTGAATTTTAAACTTTTGTGGTAATTTCCTGGAAAATTATGACCCGAATTATCCACAGTACTTTGTTCATTCGATTGACATTTCGAACCCCAAAGGGGATCCATCATTAGGAAAGAAAATGAGTAATAAACTGAGAGAAGGTTTTGCTGACGAAGACAGATAAATAGAAACCTAATGGTTTGATAAGTTAAAGTAGAAGCCGACTAATTTTAAAG
>APFE031130785.1:39542-53325 GCA_000404065.3 Pinus taeda
ATTAATTAATTCTGATTAATTAATTAACTAATTAGCTAATGGAGAGAGAGTTTTAGAAATTAATTGTTTAATATTTTAATGTTAATAAGTTCAGAAGTTTTAATTTATAACAAATTTTAATTAGTTAATTAATTAATTAATTTTGATTAATTAATCAACTAATCAACTAATGGAGCGAGAGTTTAGAAATTAAGGAGGGGGAAAGGGACAACCTAATGTACTACTCCTTGGTCTGGAGGGATTGATATGTCTAATCACGGGAAGCCAAGTTCCACTAATCTCATTTCCATTGTCCCTATTGAGGTTATGTGGAACCTTCATAATTTCAATAGCCTCTCTGATTTTTCTCATTTGATAATGATCTTCCCTTGCAATAATCCTTAAATTCTCCAAACATACATGATGCTTGGTTTTGGAGGAGTGATCGGCAAGCATTGGTGTACGAGATCTCCCATTCCTAAAATCTTCTCCCTGCTCTTTAAGTCTTGCTTTCAAAGACCGCCTTGTATCTCCAATATAGCTCTTCCCGCATGAACAATCAATCTTATACACACCCTTGAACTAATGATGATCAATGTTATCTTTAACAAACTTCATTTTCTACCTAATTTTTTCACATGTTGTAAATTGTGTGAGAATGACCTTCTTTCTTAAAACTGTAGCGATTTTATCTGTGACCCATTGAATGAATGGAAGGTACACCTTTTTGCAACTATCTTTTCCGTTATTATCTCGAGGGCCTTTGGAGAGAACCTTTTCTTCAGCTCTTTCTATGGCTTTCTTGATATTAAACTCTTTATATCCTATACTTTTAAAAAGAGAGGTTAAGTGCTTAATTTCTTCAATAAGATGTTTAGAGTCAGAAATTCTAAGATCCCTAATGGAAAGAGTGTTGAAGATGCAAAATTTTTGGGCTAGATGATGGTATGAATCAGCATGGAGATAGCTTTCTATATGGGTTTTCTTTCTAAGAACTTGGTGTCCCAGAGTACCATTGTCCTTTCTACTGACTAAGACACTTAGAAAAGGAAGTCGACCATTTTCTTTAGGATCCATAGTAAACTTGATGTCAGATGATATAGAGTTAAAATGATTAGAAATATTTTCGAGTTTAGCCCTGCCATGAGTCCATTTTAGGTTTGTGTCATCAACAAATCTTTTCCACCATGCTGGTTTCAGATGGTATGCATCAAGGGCTCTTCTTTCAAAGTCTTCCATGTATAAGTTGGTGACAATGGGTGAAAGTGGGGATCCCATGATGACTCTTGATATTTGCTCATAATAATTATCTTGAAAACTGAAGAAAGTGGAATGCAAATAGATTTCCGCAAGTTTAGCCATTTGTGGGTCAGTGACTTCTTTTATAACATGAATAGCTTCATCAAGGGAAATATTTGTAAATAAAGAAACAACGTCAAAACTAACCAGAATATCATCTTTATCAAACTTTTCGTTCTTGATGAGTTCTATGAAACAATTAGAGTCTTTAATAAAGGAATCTATGTTTCCAACTAGAGGTTTCAGGATCTTGGCAACATATTTTGCTAATTCATAGGTGGTGGAACCAATGGTTTTCACTATTGGTCTAAGAGGTACCCCCTCCTTATGAATTTTTCGTATTCCATAAATTTTGGGAATGACCTCACTTGATGGAATTAACCTCTTTTTTGTTTTATCATTGAGGTTTGATCCCATGACGCCCTTCTTAACTTGCTTTATAACGTTGGAAGTAGAGTTGGAGTCTAGTTTTCTGTAATTACCGCAATTCAGATGTTCATTCATTTTATGAATGTAATTCTCCTTATCTAAAATAACAGTCGCTCCTCCTTTATCTGCCTTAAGCACCACTATCTTGTCATTATTACGAAGAGACCTAAGAGAAATCTTACCTTGTTTATTTAAATTACCCTTCGGTGGCTTTGTTTTCATCATTATAATGGCACACTCTTGTTTTAGTACTTCTTTGTCCTCTAATCAAAGGCCTTGAGTCCCATTCTCAATACTGCAGATGATGCTTTCAAATGGAATGTTTCTGGGGGAAATTGTGAATCCCAAGCCCTTGCTAAGAATATTAATTTCTTCAGGAGTGAGAGTTGAGAAGGAAAGATTGATAACCTTTCTACTAGACACTGGTTTTGAATCCCCTACATAATTAGGAATCCCTTCTACACTGTCTTTATTTGTGTTATTAGTGTAATTAGGGGTAAACCTGCATTCCCTTATTGTTCTCCCTTTATTGTTTCGGCAACCATTATCATTGATTGCAGGTTCATAGTATATGTTTGCTGTAATATACTGGTCACTCCCATCTCCAATAATCCGTTGACATTCTCCAATAATCCATTCACCTTCTCCAATAATCAGTTCACCTTCCAGATTTCCATGTTATGGAAACTCACATTGGCCCTTTTCATTCTGGCTAATTACATAAATTGTGTTACTGGAGGCTGAGTGGGAGTTTGCACATTTATCTACGTGTTCAACCTCTACGTTATTAACTTCTGCGTCAACTACGCTTGGCTTTATTGCATCGTTCATCCTGTCTTCATAAAATGTGATGTTAGAATCCATGTGGGAGTTGTCAGCTTCTTTCTCAACTTCTGCGTCCATTATGCTTTCATTAATCCTTATTGCACCAACCATCATATCCATCATTTGATTATCTTCCACATTAATTACCATCGTGCTATTATATTTAGTTTCTTCCTCAACCATGGCTACCTTCCATTTAACAGGATTCTTAGTTTCTTCATAAGTCGTAACTGCTGGATTTCATTTTAATTTGGATAATTTTCTAGAATGCATCTCATGGGAAATTTTACATTCTTTCTGGTCTTTGATGGTAGCTTTTGCAACAATTGTCCTCCATAGATCAAAGCTAATCTTCCTGGCTAGCCTCAGGTGAGAGGAAAGGACAGAACAATTGAGTCTATCCAATGCAGCCCGATTCTTTTTAATTTCATTACGAATGAGAGCCAAATCTATTTTTTACTTGAGAAAATGATGGTATGATCTTATTGCCTCTACATTGTTTCAGATACTGTAGGTCAGCCACTCTTCTTTCAATATTTATCCTTGAAATTTCGAGAGAACAGATCTCATTCCATGTATCCCCTCCGTATAGGGAAGTTATGTTTAATTTTAAACTTTTGTGGTTATTTCTTGGAAAATCATGACCTGGATTATCCACAGTACTTTTTTCATTACATCGACGTTTTGAACCCCAAAGGGGATCCATCATCAGGATAGAAAATGGGTAATATATTGAGAGAAGATTTTGCTGACCAGGACAAATAAATAGAAACCTAATGGTTTGATAGGTTAAGGTAGAAGCCGACTGATTTTAAAATATATAACCTATTTTAATTTTATTACTATTTAATATGAATTTTCATAAATTTTATTTCTTCCCTTTTTTTATTTTGTTATAATATCATTTCATTTTAATATGAGATCCTATTGTATTATGTTACTTAAATAATTAGTTACTTAATTAAATAAATGGTTTATGTTAATAATTCATGTTATTTATAAATAATCATTTAATTGCCTCATTAATAAATTTATTTTATTTATTTAGTTTATAGTATAGTCTAATTTGAATTGCATTACTACTTATTTTATTAATTCATTAATTTTAATTAATTAATTAACTAATTTGAATTAATTTATACTCATTAATTAATTGTTCAATATATCCTAATGTTAAATAAATTATGTAGTTTATTTGTTTAATATTTTAATGTTAATAAATTTGGAAGATTTAATTTATAACCAACTTTAATTAGTTTATTAATTAATTAATTTTGATTCATTAATCAACTAATTAACTAATGGATAGAGAGTTTATAAATTAAGTAGGCGGAAAGGGACAACTTGATGTACTACCCCTTGGTCTGGAGGGATTGATATGTCTAATGAGGGGAAGCCAGTTTCCACTAATCTCACTTCCATTTGTCCCTATTGAGGTTATGTGGAGCCTTCATAATTTCAATAGCCTCTTTGGTTTTTCTCATTTGATAATGATCTTCCCTTGTAATAATCTTGGCATTCTCCAAACATACATGATGGTTGGTTTTGGAGGAGTGCTCTGCAAGAGCTGATGCACGAGATCTCCCATTCCTAATATCTGCTTCGTGCTCTTTAAGTCTTGTTTTCAAACACCACCCTGTCTCTCCAATATAGCTCTTCCCTGATGGACAATCAATCTTATACACACCCTTTAATTGATGATGATCAATGTTAACTTTAAAATACTTCATTTTCTGCCTAATTGTTTCATATGTTGTAAACTGAGTGAGAATTTCCTTCTTTCTTAGAATCTTAGTGATTTTATCTGTGACCCCTTGAATGAATGAAAGGTACACCTTTTTGCAACTATATTTTCTGTTATTATATTTAGGACCTTTGGAGAGAACCTTCTCTTGAGCTCCTTTCATGGCTTTCTTGATATTAAACTCTTTATATCTTATATGTTAAAAAACAGAGGTTAAGTGCTTAATTTCTTCATTAACATGTTCAGAGTCAGAAATTCTAGGAGCCCTAATGGCAAGAGTGTTTAAGACGCCAAATTTTTGGGTTGGATGATGGTATGAATCAACATGGAGATAGCTTTCTGTATGCGTTTTCTTTCTAAAAACTTGGTGTCCCAGAGTACCATCATCCTTTCTACTGACTAAGACATCTAGAAAAGAAGTTGACCATTTTCTTCAAGCTCCATAGTAAAGTTGATGTCAGATGATATAGAGTTAAGATGATTAAAAATATTTTTGAGTTCAGCCCTGCCATGAGTCCATTTTAGGTTTGTGTCATCACCAAATCTTTTCCACCATGCTGGTTTCAGAGGGTATGCGTCAAGGGCTCTTCTTTCAAAATGTTCCATGTATAAGTTGGCGAAAATGGTTGAAAGTGGGGATCCCATGGTGACTCCTAGTATTTTCTCATAATAATTGACTTGAAAACTAAAGAAAGTGGAACAAAAATAGATTTCCGCAAGTTTAGCCATTTCTGGGTCAGTGACTTCTTTTATAACATGAACAACTTCATCAAGGGGAATCTTCGTAAATAAAGAAACAACATCAAAACTAACCAGGATATCATCCTTATCAACCTTTTCATTCTTGATGAGTTCTATGAAACCATTACAGTCTTCAGTAAAGGAATCTGTGTTTCCAACTAGAGGTTTCAAGATCTTGGCACCATATTTAACTAATTCATAGGTGGGGGAACCAATGGTGTTGACTATTGGTCTAAGAGGTACCCCCTCCTTATGAATCTTTCATAATCCATAAATTCTTGGAATGACCTCACTTAATGGAAATAACCTCTTTTTTGTCTTATCATCGAGGTTTGATCCCATGACACCCTTCTTAACCTGCTTCATAACCTTGGAAGTGTGGTTGGAGTCTAGATTTCTGTAACTACTGCAGTTCAGATGTTCATTCATTTTATGAATGTAATCCTCCTTATCTAAGATAACATTCGCTCCTCCTTTATCTTCCTTAAGCACCACTATCTTGTCATTATTATGAAGAGACCTAAGAGCAATCTTACCTTCTTTATTTAAATTACCCTTTGGTAGCTTTGCTTTCATCATTATAAGGGTATACTCTTGTTTTAGTACTTCTTTGTCCTCTAATGAAAGGACTTGAGTCCCATTCTCGATATCATAGATGATGCTTTCAAATGGAATGTTTATGGGGGAAATTGGAAATCCCAAGCCCTTGCTAAGAATATTAATTTCTTCAGGAGTGAGAGTTGAGGAGGAAAGATTACTAACCTTTCTACTAGACACTGGTTTTCAAACCCCTACATGATTAGGAATCCATTTTGCTCAGTCTTTATCTATGTTATTGGTGTTATTAGGGGTAAATCTGTGTTCCCTTATTATGCTCCCTTTATTGTTTTGGCAGTCATTATCACTAATTGCACGTTCATTGTCTATGTTAGCTGTAATATGTTGGTCACTCCGGTCTCCAATAATCAGTTCACCTTCCAGATTTCCATGTTATGAAAACTCACGCTGGCCCTTTTCTTCCTGGATAATTATATAAATCGCATTCTCGGGGGTCGAGTGGGAGATTGCACGTTTATCTACGTGTTAAACTTTTGCGTGTTCAATCTATGCATTATTAACTTCTGCTTCAACTACGCTTGGCTTTACTGCATCATTCATCCTGTCTTCATAAACCGTGATGTTAGAGGTCGTCTGGGAGTTGTCAGCTTCTTTCTCAACTTCTACGTCCATTATACTTTCATTAATCCTTATTGCGCCATCTATCATATCCACCATTTGATTATCTTCCACATAAATTACTATCGTGTTATTAGATCTAGTTGCATCCTCAACCCTGGCTGCCTTTCCTTTAACAGGATTCCTAGTTTCTTCATAAGTCATAACCACTGGATTTCTTTTTAATCTAGATAATTTTCAGGAATGCCTTTCGTGGGCAATTTTACCTTCTTTATGGTCTTTGATGGCATCTTTTGCATCAATTTTCCTCCATAGATCAAAGTTGATCATCCTGGCTAGCCTTAGGTGAGAGGAAAGGGCAGAAAACTGAGTCTATGCAATGCAGCCCAAGTCTTTTTAGTTTAATTATGAATGCGAGCCAAACTTAATTTAAAAAATGAATTGTTGTTAAATTGATTAAGAAGTCTATGTTTTACCTGAGCAAATGGTGGTATGATCTTATTGTCTCTACATTGTTTCAGAAACTGTAGGTCGGCCACTCTTCTTTTAATCTTTATCCTTGAAATTTCGAGAGAACATATCTCATTCCATGTATCCTCTTTGTACAGGGAAGTTATTTTGAATTTTAAACTTCGGTGGTTATTTCTTGGAAAATTTTGACCCGGATTATCACAGTACTTTGTTCATTAGATCGACGTTTTGAACCACAAAGGGGATCCATCCCCAGGATAGAAAATAATTAATAGACTGAGAGAAGACTTTTCCAACCAGGAAAGATAAATAGAAACCAAATGGTTTGATAGGTTAAAGTAGAAGCTCACTAATTTCAAAAAATATAACCTATTTTAATTTTATTACTATTTAATGTGAGTTATTCATAAAATTTATTTCTTCCCTTTTTATTTTGTTATAATATCATTTCATTTTAATATGAGATCTTATTGTATTATGTTACTCAAATAATTAGTTACTTAATTAAACAAATGGTTTATGTTAATAATTCATATTTTTTATAAATAATCATTTAATTGCCTCATTAATAAATTTATTTTATTTATTTAGTTTATAGTATAGTCTAATTTGAATTGTATTACTACTTATTTATTAATTTTAATTTTAGTTTAATTAATTAATTAAATAATTTGAATTAAATTTATACTCATTAATTAATTGTTTAATATCCTAATGTTTAATAATTTATGTAGTTTTTAATATCTTAACGTTAACAAATTAGGTAGTTTTTATTTTAATTAGTTAATTAATTAATTTTGATTAATTAATTAACTAATTAACTAATGGAGAGAGAGTTTAAAAGTTAAGGAGGGGGGAGGGACAACCTGATGTACTACTCCTTGGTCTGGAGGGATTGATATGTCTAATCAGGGGAACCTAGTTTCCACTAATCTCATTTCCATTGTCCCTATTGAGGTTATGTGGAACCTTCATAGTTTCAATAACCTCTTTGATTTTTCTCATTTAATAATGATCTTCCCTTGCAATAATCCTAGCATTCTCCAAACATACATGATGCTTGGTTTTGGAGGAGTGCTCTGCAAGAGCTAACGTATGAGATCTCCCATTCCTAATATCTGCTTTGTGCTCTTTAAGTCTTTTTTTCAAAGACCAGCCTATCTCTCCAATATAGTTCTTTCCACATGAACAAAAAATCTTATACACACCCTTGAACTGATGATGATCAATGTTATGTTTAACAAACTTCATTTTCTGCCTAATTGTTTCACATGTTGTGAACTGAGTGAGAATGTCCTTCTTTCTTAAAATCTTAGCGATTTTATTTGTGACCTATTGAATGAATGGAAGGTACACCTTTTTGCAACTATCTTTTCCATTATTATCTCGAGGACCTTTGGAGAGAACCTTCTCTTAAGCTCTTTTTATCTCTCTCTTGATATTAAACTCTTTATATCCTGTATTTTTAAAAACAGAGGTTAAGTGCTTAATTTATTCATTAAGATGTTTAGATTCAAAAATTCTAAGAGCCCTAATGACAAGAGTGTTTAAGATGCCAAATTTTTGGGTTGGATGATGGTATGAATCAGCATGGAGATAGCCTTTTGTATGGGTTTTCTTTCTAAAAACTTGGTGTCCCAGAGTACCATCGTCCTTTATACTGACTAAGACATCTAGAAAAGGAAGTTGATTGTTTTCTTCAAGATCCATAGTAAATATGATGTCGAATGATATAGAGTTAAGATGATTAAAAAGCTTTTCGAGTTCAGCCCTGCAATGAGTCCATTTTAGGTTTCTGTCGTCAACAAATCTTTTCCACCATGCTGGTTTCAGAGGGTATGCGTCAAGGGCTCATATTTCAAAGTGTTCCATGTATAATTTGGCGACAATAGGTGAAAGTGGGGATCCGATGGCGACTCCTGATATTTGCTCATAATAATTGTCTTGAAAACTGAAGAAAGTGGAATGCAAACAAATTTCTGCAAGTTTAGTCATTTCTGGGTGAGTGATTTCTTTTATAACATGAACAACTTCATTAAGGGGAATCTTTGTAAATAAAGAAACAACATCAAAACTAACCAGAATATGTTATGAAACCAGCTCACAAAAGATAGAAAAGATAGATGAACACCTTAGAAATAAGCCTCTTTGAGGGGGCAACCTCCTTTACATTACACAAATGAAAAATTCTTGGATGATACAAATGAAAAGACCTCCTTGCTATACATAGGATTCTAAGGGGTCATAATATAATCAGAGCTGACTTAACAATAATAATGTAAGGGCACAATAATAACAATAGTGGGCTTATATTGGGTACAATAGTAACAATATGGAAACTACATGGATACATCAATATAATAAGTGGGTTTTACTAATAACAATAAGGGGTTACACTAGTATTATAGGGAACTAACATGCCCCTCCCCTTAAAAAAAAGTATTTTCCTCAACGCTTGATTAGTTCTGGATGCTTCTGTATAAAATTTTCATCCTCCCATGTGGAATTTTCATCAGATAAGTTCTTCCACTTGATGAGATACTCTGAAATTGATCGATTTCGTAGCTATCGAGTTCTTGTTTCTGTGACTGCTTCCGATTCCAATATAGTTTTTCCTTCCTCATCAAGTTCTGGAAATGTTGTTTGAACTGGGAGCTTATCACGTATAACCTTCTTTAAACCTGAAACATGGAAAACTAGGTGCACTTGAGACGCTGCAGGAAGCTCCAATTTGTATGCCATAGTATCGATCTTTTGCAATACCTTGTACAGACCATAATATTTTGGTGATAATTTATTATCCTTCTTAGCTTGCTTGAGGGACATTTGTTTATATGGTTGTAGCTGCAGGAATACCCAATCACCTACATCAAGCCTTCTTTCGCTGCAATGTTGATCTGCCTATTGTTTCATTCTATTCTGTGCCCACTCGAGGTTATCCTTTAAGAGTTGGAGGACTTGTTGTTGATGTTCGAAGTGATGTTTCACTACTTGAACCTTAGAATTTATCTTAAATATGATGTGATGGATGGTGGGTGATATCCATAAAGTGCCATAAATGGGGTCATAGCTAACTGAGTACCAAGACAAGAAATTGATTTTGTCCAAACATTTCCAGTGAAAATGGGATCTTTGTCACTTACAATAATCTTTGGGTTTCCATGTAGCTTTTGAATTGCTTCAATAAATGCAGTAGAAATTGTACTAGCTTTAAATGAATGTGATAATGCACAAAAGTGTGTATACTTGGTAAGTCTGTCAACTACCACCATGATGACACTCTTTCCCTTGGACTTGGGTAAACATATGATAAAATCCATTGAAACCTCCTCCCAACGTTGGCTTGGAATGGATAAAGGTTGTAATAGACCTAGGATCTTAATTGTTTCAACTTTATTTTGTTGGAAAACCAAACATTCCACCACAAACTTTAGAATATCCGATTTAAGGCAATCCCAAAAAAATTCCTTCTTAACCCTATGGTAAGTTTTTAAAAATCCTGAGTGCCTCCTAAGGGAGAAGTGTGCAATTCCATAAGAATCTTTTATTTGAGTTACGAATTCTTACATAGGTATAAGATATCTCTGTACCATAACAAATCAATTTTCCAGGTAAATGTATCAGATGTACTAGAATCTTGTTGTAACTTTCGAATAAGTGCCCACACTTCTTCATCATTCTTCCATTCCTCCTTTTCTTCATTTCTCCAATCTGGTTGGATAATAGAAATCGCGCACAACAATGCTTCCACATTCTCATCCTTTCTTGAGAGTGCATCTGCCACCACATTTTGCTTCCCTTTTTTGTAGATGATTTCAAAGTCATAACCCAACATCTTTGTGACCCACTTTTATGTTCTTCAGAGGATAAGCTTTTTTCTAAAAAGTATTTAAGGCTATCACGATCCTTTTTTACCTTGAAATGTCTTCCAATTAGGTAGGGTCGTCATTTCTTAAGTGCATGTAGTATTGTCAATATTTCCTTCTCATAAATAGCTTTGTGTAAAAACTTTCCCTTGATTGGACAACTTTCAAAAGAAATGGGTCTTTCATCTTACATTAAAACAACACCAATTCCATTTCCTAAATCATCAAATTCCACAATAAAGGTTTATCTGAAGTCTGATGTAGCTAAGACTAGTGCTTGGCACGTTGCTTATTTAAGATGTTCGAAGGCCTTTATTGCTTCTGGAGTCCATGAAAATCCATCTTTGTTCAATAATGTTGTTAGAGGTGCTGCTATTCTCCCATAATTCTTAACAAACTTGTGATAATAGTCTGTCAAACCAAGAAATCCTCGTAGATTCTTTATGGATGTGGGGATTTTCCATTCCTTAATGGCTTTAATTTTGCTAGGTTCTACCTTAATTCCTTCATGAGATACAATATGACCTAGATATTCCACCTCTTGTACTCCAAAGAAACATTTAGATCTTTTTGCATATAATTGTTTCTCCTCCAATAGTTGTAGCACCCTATCAACATGTTCAATACGATCCTTCCAAGACTTGCCATAAATTAGTATATCATCAAAAAATACTAACACAAATTTTCTAAGGGTTTGAAAATGGAATTCATCAAACCTTGAAATGTAGAAGGTGCATTGGTAAGGCCAAAAGGCATGACCAAAAATTCATAATGACCCTCATGAGTTCTAAATGTTATTTTGGAATGTCTTCAATCTTCATTCTGATTTGATGATATCCTCAACGAATATCCAACTTGGTGAAGTAAATTGATCCATGCAATTCATCCAATAATTCATCAATGACAGGAATGGGAAACTTATCTTTAATAGTGAGCTTGTTGAGCTCACAATAATCTAGACACATGTGCCATGATCCATCCTTCTTATGCACCAATACTACTGGAGCATAGAAAGAACTTTGACTAGGTTGAACTATAATAGCCTCTAGCATTTCTGTAACCATACGTTCAATTTCACTATTTTGGGCATAGGGATATCTGTACAGCCTGATGTATGGAGGAACACTTCCTGGAATCAGATGAATAGCATGATCATGATCACGAATACGTGGGAGACCTTTGGGAGTCTCAAATACCTTGGAATGGTTGTCCAAGACTTTTTGGAGATCTAGAGAAATAGATGATTTCGATGTGGAAACATCTAGTGAACATAATTGTGCAATTACACCTCTTTGTTCCTCTTTTAGAAGCTTTGTCATACCGTTAGAGCTGATTATATTTCTTGGTTTCCTTGCAGTACCCCTTAATTCAACTTCCTTTCCTTCCGTAGAAAATTTCATGAAAAGTTCTTGAAAATTAAAGCTATTGTACCCAAGGATTGTAGCCATTGGACTCCTAGTACAACATCAACACCTCCCATTGGAATGGAAAGCATTGGGCTAGTCAATACATATTCTACCATGGATAGCTTGATATTATGGCACTTTCTAGAGCAATTTATTGTTCCTCCATTTGCAATCATCACTTTAAACTCTGGTGCTGGATATATGAAGCAATTCAATTCTTTTGCTACCTTACATGAATAAAATTGTGGGTACTTCCTGATTAATCAACACTATTACCTTTTTCTTCTTGATTTGTCCTTCTATCTTGATGGTTTGAGGAGTGGTAATTCCAGCCAATGCATTAGAAGATATGGTTGGATTCATTTCTTCTTTATCTAGGCTTTGTTCTTGGAGTATATCCTCTTCTTTTGACCTTTCTTGCTCCTTCTCTTCTTCCTCTTCACAATCTATGTAGAATAATCTCTTCTTAGCACACTTATGACCTTTAGTGTATTTGCTATCACAACTGTAACAAGGCCCTTTTTCTCTTTTTTCTTCCAATTGTTGTGGTGTCAACCTTATAGGTTGTTTAAGGCTAGGGGTAACAACACTTCCATGTTTATAGTTGTGACTGGTATGCTTCCTGATTACCGTAATTTTGCATTCCATTTTTCTTGCTAACCTGAATGCCTTCTCTAACGAATCAGGTTCACAAAGGGGAACATCATGTTGGATATTATCCTTTAAAATCCCTATGAACACATCAATCCTATGCTCCTCTCAAATATTTTTACCCTAATGTTCTAATTTTGGAACTCCTCAATGTTCTCCATTATTGAACCCTTTTGTTTGAGACTTATCAATTGGCTAAAAAAAGTGTTGCTTTTTGTATCCTCATATGTGTTGTCAATTCTTTCGTAAAAATTTCCCAAGTGATAATTTGTTTGCGAGAGAAAAGCCATTGATACCATACAAACTGATTTGGTTCCAAATATAAAGTTTCAATACGTACCTTTTCTGTATTTTGCACATTATTGAGATTGAAAAATTGCTCCATCTGTAATATCCATGTTGTGGGATCCTAGCCATCAAACTTCCTCATATCGATTTTTGGAATATGGTGGGTCTTCGATCCAACATTAGAGTCTATATAATCATGATTAATATTTATTTTGTTCTCAGCATGAGTTTCCTTTACTACCCTTTCACCATTAGTGACCATTTCTTGTAGCAATTTATTCATATTTATCTTCAATTCTTCCATCTTATCATCCATGCAATCCATTTTAGCGTCGATGCCATTCATCTTAGCTTCCATGCCATCCATTTTAGCTTCTATGCATTTCTTTAAACAATCCATCTTAGTTTATACACCTTTCTTTAAACCGTCCATCTTGGCTTCTACATATTTCTTTAAACCATCCATCTTAGATTCTGTTACTTTTTGTGCAAGTGACACTTGCTGCACTTGGTCTCGTAATTTTGATATCGCTTCTACCACTCAATGAGTCAGCTAGAGCTTCAGTTGCCTACTAGGTGTTTGCATTTCCTCTCGTCGAGGCAAATCAATTACCAGATAATAATGGGCTTTTACTTACCCATCCATCAAACTAATTTTTCAAAACCAAGCTTATGCAAAAATTTTAAAAAAACTACACAACTTTTTTCACTTTGTAGGAGCTTGATATTGAATCTGATGTATCTCTATAATTTCAGATCACCCAGTTCTAAAATTGTCATCTATAGTAGCCCTTTGTGTCCTCTTTCCAATGCCACCAATATGATCCAAATTGGATTCTCTAAGGAAGAGTTATGCACAATCTCCTAAGATGACCTGATTATAGAACTTTCCAGAAGAGCAAACTTGT
>APFE031130789.1:0-32175 GCA_000404065.3 Pinus taeda
CCCCGAGATTTTTTTTTTTTTTTGGACCCTATATTAGGTTGGGCAAACCTACCTATGGATTTTCGGTCCATGGTTTTGGACGCAATGGTTTTCGGTCCATGGCATTGGATGCTTCGACATGTATAAATATGTATTGTAACATTGAAAGGAATATAATGAAAAATCAAGCTGGTAGTCTCGGTTTTGAGATCCAGTGGGAAATTTCTGTGTACATGTGTTTTATGTGTTATGCTCTCGCATTTTTATTTTTCCTGTGATTTAGAATTCGAATGCAGGTAATTTCTGTACGGGGTTAAAACCTACAATCGTGCATGGCATACGCTGATTTGTCATCAAACTAGACTCACAACTTGTCATTCTACAACTTATTAGCATCTATTTCGTTTGGAATCTAGCTATCTATTACATGTTCCTAAGGGTCAAGATTTTGGAAAGGCAATTTGATTCTATTCAATATCAGCACATTTCTAGAAACTTAAACACATTAACTGAGTCATTAGCAAATTATGTGTTATATAGACATTTGAAATATTTGTGAAAGAAAAGCATTTCATCAACATTTGCATCAGGATCATATAACTTAACCAAAATAAAGCTCCGAAAATCAAAAATATATATAACTGTTTATATTTTTTCACATAATGTTCTTTTTCCAGGACAAAATCGGTCATACGACCCAAAAACTTAAAAAATGAAAGGAATCACCCTAGACTAATGGTGCTAGTGATAACAAGTCACCGCTTGTGCAATCATGCGTAAGAGCTTAGTCCATCGACTCGGCACACCAGTGGTATGGTGCTATAATCTCAGAGGTAACTCATCGGTCCTCACATCCTAGATACCAAGGGTGAGACCCTCGATCTGATCCTGCAATACTACAAGGGTCTCGGCTACGTCCAGATCATGAAGGACAACCCTCCCTATAGCCTCTCCCACTGGAATGCAGCTGCTACTCTTGGGCGCACTGCTGGTCGCACTAGTCCAATATCTGCATGAACACATGAGTTTTGATTAGTGTTGATAATATTTAAAAAGCACAAGAACATTATAAAAGCAATGAACAGAGATATGGTCAGAGACTTTTACCTATGACAGCCCATTGCTCGCCAACCAGCAGCACCAAATCTGGGTCACCCCGAAAATCCATCCCAGCATATGGATACTCAACATAAACCATCTACTAATAGTTGAACCACTCAATAAGGCATCAGAGAATGAAACCTACGATTGACCAGCATGTCTAGCCATAAGGTCAACCCATCTCTACATTCGTGGCTCAGTCGGTGGTGGCAGACCGAGTGAAATGTATTTTGGCTGCATCAATGGGATATTCTCAAAGGCGAAAGTGGTCAGAATAGAACCATAACCAAAGTTCTTGGATCTTCCATTTTTTGCCTTGGTAATTTGTTCTTTTATCACTGGAAGTACTGCGTCACAACAGTTGAATACCTTTGGTTCAAGGAATTCCAAGGCATACTGCATATAGGACCTATTAGCTAACTGAAAAGTCGTGCTTCCAGCCAATGTAGCAAAGGTAAATAAGATAGTCCTTAAGAACTGGTCAATGACATCTCTAATACTAATATTGCCATCCCTGCTCGGCTAAGATCCATCTCTACAGTATCGGTGAATATAATCCCTCACGGATTCCGGAAAAACTTGACAGTGAGAGAGGGGCACCATGCCTCGATAAACCGGTCAAAAATTAGATGTCCTCAATAGTCAAAAGGATGGATTTGCCTCTAATATGGAACACTTGGTTGGTAGGATCCCATGCGTCAAGGAAATATTGCAACAAGTTGATTTGTTGCCTCATGCTAGATATGCGGAAAAACTTGAGCAAGCCACAATTCCACAATGCAGTTACCGTACCCGGATCATGTAAGGCAACCATGTCCTCTTCTTCATGCTTGCATTCACACCATGTAACAACCATCTTGCTCCGATGAATCTCTGAAAAATAAACAAGAGAAGAATTAGGATCCTGATTTGGCAAAAAATAGGCAAACTTTCCATGAAAAATCAGTGCAAAAACTTTCCTCCTTGCGCCCATCGCACCCTAGCTGTGTACTGGGTGGGATGCATACTGACTAGCCAATGGCCAGCCTAGTATGCATCACACCTTTCGATGTATACTAGGAGCGATGGGGAAAGAACGAAATGTTCAAACCCCAGGGGCTTAGAAAAGCAGGAAAACATGCTCAGAATTCAGAGAGGAAAGAATGCAATTGAAGAGCTCAAGTTTAGCTCCTACCTGGTCTAGACGGTGCCAAAAATCATCCACAAAATCTCCCAAAATCAGCTGATGAAAATCAAGGGGGAAAAGCACCTCCAAAGCTCCAACAATCCCAATGAAATGGTAAAATAAGGGGTTAAAAACCACTTTTTAAGTTACTTTTCACATAATTTGAGTAAAGGATAAGTTTTTCAACTCATTTTTCAAGCATGTATTCTCATTTCTAATCAATTTGATCGAGCAATTGAATAGGTAGTACGACCGTCAAGAGAACATAGTGTTAACGGTGAATCGAACATCTCTGACAATTATCACGAGCAGTTTTACGTGAAGTTCAAGCTCGTTAAAAAATAAACCTAGCAACGAGCATATGTTCCACCAGAGTTTAAGCTCGTTAAAAAATGAACCCACCTTCGGTAAATAACCATTGTGATCGCATAATTATCAGCTTTTGAGCCTTGGTCATGTTCTTACCATCACCTCCACTCTTTTTAGCCGATCATAAACCTCCATTTGATTGTTTACCCCTTTTGAGGAACAGTTGCGACGAGTGATGTTATTAGCCATCTTCTTTACACTACAATGATTGAAAAGTTCCAAACCTTACCTGGAACCAGCTGCTATCTGAAAACATCACTCGTTCCTAAAAAAAAACGAGTCTCCTTTAAGCTCTTTTCATCTAACTCGTAAAATATGAAAAGATTGCCAATCAATTGGCCTCTCCAGCTCATTAAAGTGATCGGAAGTGCCATCCCTCCTCTAGATTTTAATCTTTTTGGACCTGAGGGATTATTACACAAAAATATCGAGCGCTTGTCTTGTTCGACTCGTTAAAACTATAGAAAAGTCATCCCTTTCATATTATTTATACTTTTTCAGACTTAAGGAATTATATTACGAAAAAGGATCACCGGAGTTTCCTTTCTGAATCTTTTCAGACTCTTTAAAATTGAAAAGGACCAAGTTTTCTTTGTCGTTAAACTCATTAAAACAATAGTGACAAACTTGTTCATGCAGACAAGAACAAGTTTAACTGTCGTTAGGCTCGTTAAAACATAGCGACGGGTTTTCCTGAAGGGAAAATTATAGAACAATCATATCTTATCCTCCTCAAGCTTGAAAAAAATAAAAAGGTACTGGTCAGAAATGACTAGGGAAAAATTGGGAAGAAAACTTGTAGAAACTTTAATGGTAGCAAGTCACTCTTGAACATGACACTTTCACTCCATCACCATGATTGAGTTAGGTTGGGTTATTCCATTCACTCGTCATATCACCATTGGTCCACCGTACCATCCATTTTTGGGGTTAACGCTACCAATCCATTTCAATGTCGTTGATATGTTCAAGAGAAGTCGCTCAGAGAATTCACCAGCCTAGCTTGTGTCTCATCTGCTGCAATACCTTCACGCTTCATTCTTTCATGACTGCCACCCTGAACCTTGTACCATCAAATCATTTTCACCTCCACAAAATCATTTTCTCTGTTTCGTGTCATAGATGTGGGATTCATTAAGGCCCTCCTACAACAGGTCACTTCTTGTCAACATCAGCTCATTATCCAAGAAATTGACTTAAGAACAACCCTTTTAGTACTTTGAAGCTTGCATGCCTCAATGGAAATTTTCTCACTTCCGACAACAGGTTTACATCAATTGCCTTCGACTGAAATATTTTGCGTGGTGTTCGACATCAAGTCCCATTTTCATACCACATGAATTGTACTGCAGTACCTTGAGGTTCATTATCATTATCGGTGATTCCTCTCACGCCTATTAACAACTTACATCATTGGCTGGTAATCAAGCAATGTCTTTCCATGTTCGACTTCAGAACATCTTTTCACATGGATCGACTTTTACTTCGGGAAAATATTAAACAATTTTGAAGACCCTGAATCTAGTTTCATCCATCCGGGCTGTGATATATTCAAGAAAATAAATACATCAAATGTACATCATAGCTGCACAGATAATCATCCAAGCCAAAGGATGATGGCTCTACCAGAATCATCAGTCTGCCATATAGATGGTTGTTTTTCTTATGTACATGAAAATGAATTTATAAAAGTTGAGCATGGGAATACCCGCCTCAGCTAGATCATGAAAATATTATGAAGATAATTTATTGTATTGTATCTTATTACAACTCACCTTCCAATTCAAAAAAACCTTGGATCCTCATGATAAAGCATTTCACCCGACATCAGAAGATTTATGACCTCATGCTTTAGGGGGCAACTGTTATAGACATATTTTGGCACTGCAACCCCAATATTATATGTCCATAAACCAAGGGCTTCTAAGTCCCTAAAAGTGTTGTTTCATACAAGGTCAGCTGATTACATCATCTCCCAGAAGTTCTCCATGAAAAATTGCTTAGAACTGGTCAAAACTGGACCGTCTCACCTGCTCCATGGTCAAAGTGCAATGCATCCCATCTAATTCACATGGGGGGTGCGATGCATACTAAAAATCCCTTCTATGGGGTGCGATGGGTGAAAGTATACAAATGGCAGAGACAGTTTGCAAGGTCAATGATCATGGAATCTTCCAAAAACTTCTCCTGTGACACTTGCCTCTCTGAATTCACCCAGGGATGAGCAAGAGATCGAAATCTCCAAGTGGAACTGAGAACTATCAAAGAAATGACACTAATAAAAAAACTAGAAGCTGACTCACCCACCTGCAAACATCTATATATGGATCCCTCATCCTAGAGATCCAGAGGCTGGAATTTTGCATTTTGTAAGGAGTTTTGTTGGTTTCTTTGTGGAACATCATAGTGTTGGGTGATCTAGCTTTTCATGAGGTGAAGAAGGGCTTTCATGCTGGGAGGTGGCACGTGGAGATCAATGGGTTGTAACCCTCTCTCTCTACTCTATTAATAAAAGCTATTGTGAGTTTTCCTCCTATTTTGTATGTCTTTGAATATTGAATTGATATATGCATTTGTATGGTCAATATATATCTAATCCTATATTGTTTATGATTATAGATCTCTATGCTTTGATGGTATTATGCTTCTTTGACTCTACAAGTGTTCTTTGAAGAGGGACAAGCAAGGAAGGAGTGGCAAAGATCTGTCAAAGGGGAGAGGAAACAAGCAGGGAGCCAAGCAGAATGAGGTTAGTATTCTTTGTTTCTCTCTCATCTATTTCTCATAAAGGAAAATGTGAGTAACTTTAGTTTGTTTGTTTCTAAGATAGCTACCTGTCTTAGTGGGACTAGCAGCTCTGAATGGACACTAGTTTTCTCGATAACACTAGTGAATGCAATGCCAAAATGAAATCTTATGAGAAACAAAATCACTTTCTTTCACTAAGATGCACTAATATTTTTGATCTTTTCTTTCACTTTGATTCTAAATGCAAACTAATGCATAAGCAAAGGAAAAATGAGTCTCAAAACAACTAAAATGAAAATTTCATTCACTTTGGTTTTGAACAAAAAGTTTCAATAATACTTAAATGAAGAGATATTTTCACTTTTATTTCAAAACAATGAAATCAAAACAAGCATACACTTTTAGTGTCACCAAAGCAAACAATTGTAATCTACGTTTGACAATGGAGTAGAAGTAATTTTCAAAGTACAGATATAATCCAATACTAATGAAAACAACTTCACAAATATGAACTGAAAGCATCTTGAAAATGGTGTCCTGGCTGCATTAAAACACCTAGATGGAGGCAATTGATCTCACAAAGATAAGCCAAGTGATGAGTGAAGGGTGACCTAGACTTAGAAACCCTAGAAGACAATCTAGCTTCAATCACACACCAATAGAAGCAAAGGACAATTGCAACCATTAAGGGATAGCAATCAAGGTAAACTCAATGAGATCACACTAGGGAAACACTCTCAGAGGTTGAACCACACTGAAAATGAGAAGAAACCCTAATGTTTCTCTACTCTTTGGGATCAGGGTGCCTGTAAAAGGAAAAGTAGCAATGAAAGGAAAATAAGCATGACTGTTAATCCAAAATCAGTGTTTTCAACACTTCTGTAAAAATTGAAAACGCGTTGGGAGAGGAAATAAAGGAAGAAACAAAAATCTTCAAAAATCATATTAGACTCAACACTCTCAAGAAAAAACCAGTGGTTGTATAAACCTACAGTGATGAACAGAAGCTGAGAAATCAATTATTGGTAAAACTAAATAGAGGATCAAATCGAAGAAATGGATGGAAAGGTTATAGCTTCCCTAGTGGAGTCGCCATTTTTTGTGTAGATAAATCCTCTTTGCGGATAGAGATGACACCTCTAACCCAATGAGTGGGCCTAGAAACAAACAAGATAATCTACAAGACATTTTCCTATATTACAATCGAAATAAGAGAAGAGGAAGGAGACATTCCTTGCTCTGATGCTATAATGCACTCCTTTGTCGAAGATCTTGATCGCTTTCTCCCTCGGGCTCAATCCTCATTGCTCATGGCATTTGAATAGTTCCACAAGAGACCAAAACCACAAAAAAGCATAAAAGTGAAACAAACATGATAAAATGCAATCCACTTAACATATCAAGGAGCATTAAGATAAATGGAGCATTGACACAAGAATTTATGGAAAGTTAATGAGCAGTTGTATATATTAATAAACAAAAGAGGAAGCATACAACCTAGGCCTTAATGTCAGTAGCCCTCCTTGATTGAATGTCCAAGTCCAAGCTCAACCTCTCTAAGCACTCCTTCTCCAATCCAAAATGAATAGCATGTAGGCACTATCTCAGCACAAGGGTCAAAATAATCAGAGATCAACCATTTGGGAATAGAGGGGAATGAATATATAGGCAAGGAGAGGGAGTTAGGATCTCGCCAAAGATAGGGGAAGGTCCTCATTTGAAGGAGGAAGCTCATAGGGATAAGATCAAAGGGTAATATTGGTAGAATTTGACCACATCCACAATGAGCATCATCCTACTCGTCATTTTGGAAGCCTCTATAGCACGAAGCTTCTCTTCCTCTTTGGAAAAACTTACCTTTTAGGGATCAGCGCAAGTATCCAAGCCATCAGCATGAGGGGGAAGTTTCACAATCGCACTAGCCCAGAAATTAAGGTTTTGGAGCACACCTTCTTAGGAAAATCTCAAGGTAATTCTCCATTAGTTCTTTAGGGAGGATCTGGACTGCATATCAGGATGGGTACACTACACATTTCTCAAGTTTTGGGCACTCTGGGGTATGACACAGGGAAGTGTAAGAGGTGTGACAAAATACTATGTAATAAATTGATTGTAGTTGTAATTTGTGTATATGATGATATTGTAAATCATGTTTTATCCTGTAAATTATTTCCAAGAAAAAAAATGAGAAAAAAAGATTAAAAAACCGTAGGAAAAATTAATAAAAAGGCTTGCAAATCAAAATGTTCCTTTAGAATAGATTAATCATGCTTAGGATAAATTAATTAGGTTTAGAATAATTAATCGTGTTATTTAATCACGATTAACAATTTGTAATAAGGAATATGTTGCTAAAGTTTTGGTTTTATGATAAAGTTGAAAACGAAAAAATGGTTTGTTGACTTGTGATACGGTGGCCGCATATTTCAATGGCAATGATCTACCCCACCTGGATCAACAACAGGGGAACGATTTTGACCCCCCAAGTCCATTATACCATTATCAACAAAGGGGGGGGGGGTCCAAAAAGTGGACTCACTATTCACCAGCCCCACACTCACTATTCACCAGCCCCACACTACGTGGCCCCTAAATAACCCTTACTACCTACCCCGCCCTGAAATATGCCCATCTCCCCATCGACATTTATTTATGCCCATCACGTCATTCCTCTACCACATCCTTACTTCCATGCCACTCATATTCCACCACGTGGCCTCCCAGCTCTAGTATAACGATGCATATCCCCTTCCTTTACGCTCTAGCCATTACACAATGATCATTACTGTCCAAAAGTTTACCACCTGTCATCATACCCACTCCATAACAGACCAAAGATAACAGGAAATTCACAATTTTCTTATAAAAAAACCCCAAATTGTTCAATGTGTTCCCTTTGTCCTCCTCAATAATTTCAGATAAATAGGTATAGGATTTTAAACTGCCACCTCATCTACTCGATTGCTCGGTCACCCCTGCAGATTCCAGTCAGCTATTTTCGACCACCTACCTATCACAGCAACCAGATTCCTCATCATACATTCGAAGTTTCCCAAGTAAAGACCAAACTCCTCACCTTTGTTCCTCGTTATTCTAAAAAATGGTGCTTAAAGGAAAGTCAAAGCAAATCAGTGAAAATTTGATGACCCCTCCTGCAATTGACTTGGACCATATCCCCTTGGCAGATCAAAACTACAAAATTGCATAGACCAATTGTGAGTTCAACTTGTTCAAACTGTATAGTTGGCTCAAACAAATATTTCTAGACCAAAGTGATGAAATCAACCTTTGGGAATCCCTCTTGCCATAATTCATGTTTCCCCAAACTCATCCTTTTCCAGACTTTGTCATATGTTTTTTATCCAAATATATTCCTAACCAGAGAGCCATTATGGCCCAGAATGGTGACATTCTATTGACTATAACCCTAGACTCCATTAACCAAAAGCTAAAAATCCCCTAGAATGACTCTTTGAGCCCTTTTTCTATATATTCCCTCATGGAACTCTACTATAAGTTGACCTTCCCTCAGAGATTTAGGATATTTGATATTTTCCTACTAAAAGATGTTCAATTCCTAAAGAAGAATCCACCATACCCAGCCTCTATGTTTCTTGAAAAAACTAAACAAATTGTGTCATTAGGTTCTTGTCTACTAGGATACCACTCAAATCAATGGGTAGATGAACCTATTTTAGGTTTTCTATCCATATTTTCCACAAAAGAAAAACCTTCTTTAATATTTACTTTTAGTTAATTCCTTGTAGACAACATTCATGACCAATTCCTCAAGATCGCAACAGAAGGAATGTTTAAACATTCATCGGTGTTAGTGTACATATTTTTGTTTCATAAAGTAGACAGATTTCCAACGACCTTGCAGAAATTGGATGATCAAAGTAATGCACAGTCAATTATATAGTAGACCTCTTTAGTAAGGAGGAATTCAAGTGATTTTACCTTCAGTGACTTCATAGACTAGTTTATCTATACAGTGGTGTGTCTTCATAACAGCAATGTGGAACCTAGAATAAGTTATGAGATTCAAAGAACCTTACACCTAAGTGATCAAGCCAAAAACAGGAGATTGGTAGTTGTACCATAAGTACACAAAATTAGGGTGTGTGGATGCATGCTGCCACCATACAAACTGCCAAAATATGTTCCTATGAGAATTTTCTCATTGGAATATAAGGAAAATGGTCAATATGGATGATTTTCATTTTTTATCAGCTAAGAAGAAAGCCCAATTCAAGATCAAAACATAGGTGGGACCATTTATATGCAATAGCAGGGCAACAAGCACTGAGAATGATACACTTGTCAAGAATATGAACTTTTAGTTGAGTTTCACTTGGTCCTATGACCCCTTTGGCATAATTTCCAGTCTAAGAGTGGAGCAGAAGACCACTCCTTATTCTCATACTCCCAGGACTGATATTGAGAAGTTTATGAAAAAAGATCAATGGGAGGATAACACCATGCAAGAAGCTAAGGAGCAGATTTTATCTACAACCACCTCACAGACACTAGTCCATCAGGCGAAGTGTGATAAAAATCCCAAAGAGGAAGAGTCTTCTCCAGTGATAGAAATTGGAGCCAAGCAGTTCTTAATTTATACAAATAAGCCTAAAACTAATCCAAAACCAATTTTATAATAGGGTGATGAAGGAAAGGCTACTATATTCATGATAGGTAAACATGTTTCAACAACACCAAAAGACATTTTTGTAGGTACAATACAAGAAGACATTTTTGTAGGCTCTCCATCTTCCTTGGCCTCACAAGATCCTCCAGATTTAATGTAGACAACAGAATTGGCTTAAGTCCAAATAGAGCCCAATATTTTTGCTAAGTACAAAGAAATAAATCAAAAGAATGAGATGTTAAAGGCCATCACATACACTCAGTTCTGGAAGAAAACTACTTCTTCCCAACACAGGCTTTTGTCAGCCTTTGATACTGAACCAGGGAGAATGTAGATGAGTTTCTTGCAAGCACGGGTTCCTTTTCCTAAATCACCAACAGACTACAAGAAGACAATATTCTCCTTTGACACAAATCAAATCCATCTAATTGATCAGATGGATATGCACAAATAGGTTCGGGATATGTTATACTCCACTCTAACTAATACTGCCATGATAGCTTCAAAATTGCAGGCCTCCATCAAAAACATACAGTCTTAATTAAATTTGGAGAATATCTCGTCTTTGAAAAAAGATACTAGAATTAAGTCATTAGAGGACTTGGTCATTAAGCAGGTTATTACCCCAGTGATGTAAGGCAATGGAGGATATTTAAAGAAGAAAATTGTTGATATAGTAGCTCTAAGGAAGCAACTCAAGATTCCATCTACAGAGGATCCACAGACCAAGGAAATGAGAGAATTGGAAAAACAAAAGGAACACATGTTCAAGATAATTGAACGGAATGTCCAGATCAGAGAAATGGAGGTGGAACTAGAAAAATTGCTCAAAGAGGAGTAGTCCTCACAATTGCCTATAGTTCCACTTACAACAGTACCAATTGTAGTTGCATGAGAATTAAAGGCTTCAACATCAACAACAGAACCAATACCAACTACAAATTTTGCCACCGAATTGGTTAAATCCATGCAAGATATGTCCATTCAGGTAAAGGAGATTGAGAAGTTGAAAGAACAGTTGAAGAATTTATAGGAAAAAAATTTGAAGAATGATAACTCCTATATAGAAGAATTACAGAAATCTCACAGGCTTGCTCAAAGAATAAAGTTTTTAAAAAGTGAGTCAGTAATGGCTCAAACTCTAGCACATGCTAAAGAAAAAATATGGATGAATATTAATAAATCTATAACTGAGATTTATCCATCAATCCAAATCATTTTCGAGCAAGAAGAGTTGATACAGAGGTCAAAAACATTGATAGAACAAGGGAAGTATTGGGAGACAAGCCAACTGAAGCAGAAGCATTGATCAAAATCCTAAATTCTAAGACCAAAGAATAATTAGAGGAGCTACAAATTGAAGATAGGACTGAAACCATCTTAGAAATCAAGAAGGTTTTGCAGAAGAAAAAAATAATGGTTCAATTAGAGAACAAATGCAAGAGTCTGGAAACTATTGTCTAGAGATTTCATACCAGGTTTAATCTACTAAATCAGAGAGGTCTGCCAGTTTTAGTGGCTTTGAATGATAGGTTAATCAGTTTGAGTGACTAGAGTCAATGAATTTACACTATTGCCAAAGATAAATCCAAGTTTGCAAGAGTAAAAATAAGTATGATAGGCAAAGCTTTCTTGGAGGCTTTAGATTTTGATCTCATCATCAAACATGAGATTAAACATATTTTCGTCAATAGAGCTACCTTTGAGAAATATATCGAAGTTGATGAAATGTATAGAAAGCTAATAAAACTTTCTATCCCTCGTGAAGATCAATGGGATCACTTGATTGAAACATTTTTCATCTCAGATAGCAAGGTAGCACCTTTTTGGGACCAATCATCAACAACCATCCTTAACAATAGTGCCAGTAGTTCTGAATTCCTAAATTTGTGTACATTTATGTAATTTTTTTTATATATTTTAGAATTTTTTTTTATCCTTTGACATCAATATATTTTGTAAATATTTTTCTATAAGTGCTTCATAAATCGAATTAGTAGAGGTTGATGTTTATGTAAAGAAAGGACCATTGATGTAAAGTTGTTCCATAGAGTTCCAGTGGACATATTTCAGTAATACATAAGCTTTTTTAGGATTCTTATGTTAGATCTTTTGGTGAAGTGATCTTCTTTTTTTTAATTGTGTTTTCTCTTTTTTCATATGTGTTTCTATTCTCTATTGTTTTAAAGAAAATTAAGTTCAAGATTTGTTTCAATAGCACTTTGTTCTGGCTTAAAACAATATCAATGTTTTCTACTGAATTTTAGCAATAGAATTCTTAATGTATCTCTAATTAATGGAAACTTAATCATTTCTTATTTTTCCATCTCATTAAACATATAAGATCCAATAAACTTTCCTACCTTTCCCTGTTAGATTTGTATGTAAATGTTGAAATAAATCCATTCGAAGTATATTGACTCCATTACCCAATGGTGTACTGTTACATTATCAACCAAACAAGAAAACCAAATCTAAAACCAAACCATTTAACTTTAATAACTAGCCTAATATCTCAATATAAACAAATCTAAATTGGAAAGAGAGATCCTTCTCTGAAGCTGGCAGGGCTAGATCCCAGCTTCCAAAGTGGTTTTGTGGTTACCTTTGTATTTCTTTCACAATATTAGGAAATACAAAGAGCTAACATTCTCTCCAAACAAAAGTTTCATATGACCCGACTATAGGGCATCTCCCAGATTAACTTGGCACACTCACTTGAAGGAACATAAAGGTTCCCCAAGTAGCATAATAATGCATCCTAGAGGTGGAAGTCTCATACTTTCTTGTCATCCTTCAGCATCTAGTAGGTGATCAAGGGAAATTTTGGATCATTTCGGTATAGTTGTAACCATCCATAAGTCTCATGCCCACAAGAGTTGAGAACAGTATTTAGTGCCACAACTAGGGGCTGAATAAGGAAATATACAACGTGATTGGTGTTTCCCTTCTTATACTTAATACTCAAATGGAATTGTTGCAGGTATGTGGACCATTTCTTATGGAAATCATTCTACAACTTCCCTTATGTCTATATAGACTGAAGTGGTTAGTGATCTTTGTCGATGATCATCTCCTTCCATAGAATGTAATGTTTCCATTGTCGACAAGCCTACATGATGGATTACATCTCCTTATCGTAGGTGGGTTATTTTCGAATAGTATCAGAGAGTGTATCACTATAGTAGGCCACCGAATGCCCTTGTTGGCTGAAAAATACACCAAAGGAAATGTTTCATCTCAACAAATGCCTTATGTTGTGGCTTGGACCCAAAAAAACTTTGCTTTCGCTCCACTCTTGGTATGAAAGAATCCCAACAAAAACCTACGATAGAATTTTTTAAGTCCGAATGACTTGGATCTTAGCTAGATCCACATGCACTCTTTGCTCATCAATTATGTAGCCCATATATTAGACCTGGTTCGGGCCAAAGGGGCATTTCTCTAAATTGGCACATAGCTTTTGTTGCCCACATTTTAAATGACATGTTGAATATCTTGCAAGTGCTCTTCCCAACTCTTGTTGAAGATGAGGATGTCGTCCAGATATACAACCATGAATGATTTGGTTAAAGGTCGCAAGATGTCATCCATTAGCCTCATAAAAGTTGCATGGGCATTTCTCAACCCGAAGGGCATGACCAACCACTCAAAGAGGCCCTCCTTGAATTTGAAATAATTCTTCCATACATCTTTGGGTTCTATACCAACTTAGTGATAGCCATACTTTAATCAATCTTGTTGATGTACTTGGCCCCCTTGAGCTAGTCTAGAAGGTCATCAATACATGGGATCGGGTATTTTTTCCTGGAAGTGATCTTATTTAGTGCTTGATAATCAATGCAAAGTCTCCAGGTCCCATCCTTCTTTTGTGCAAGTAAAATTAGGCTCCCACAAGGTGAGGAACTTGGTCAGATGTGCCATTTTTGTAGAAACTCCTAGATTTGTTGCTTGATTTCCTTGTTTTTTAAAAGGGAGTTGTGGTATATTAGGCCATTGGATAGAGGTGCCCCAAGGGTCATATTGATCAAATGCTTGACCTGAAATTGTAAGGGTACCCCTATGGGTGAAGAGAAGATGTTTGTGTACTCATACATGACTTTGTCAACTTGCTTTTGTTGCATGGGGGAACCCTTTAAGGGTGCCATGGATGTGGCCACGATTGTCCCCTTACTTTGAGGGAAAATCAGAAAGAAAAATAAAAATCCTAGTATAGGAGATGATCAAAATGCATTTCTTAATGGAGATAAAAGAAATTGTAGTAGGGGGGGCTACCTTCGATATCCTATATAATTTTTTGCCCAAAGTATTAATATCAGGTTTGGACTCATATATAGCATGACACTTCCACAAGTATGGTTGTCCTAATAAAACATCACAAACTTCAAGAGGAGAAACATCACACAATACCTCATCCATGAAGGGATTGATGTTGTAGGGAAGGTGACACTACTAGCTTACATGGATATCTCATCCTTGGTAAAGCCACCCGATGGTGTATGGCTACAAGTGTGGTGTAGTTGGCAGACCAAACCACTTAATGACATTTGTTAAGATGGGGTTATTTTGGTTCCCATTGTAGAAAATTATATGTTGTGGAGAACCCTTCACCAACATTTGTGAGTGGAAGAGATACTCCCCCTCATTTGGATCTTCAGGCTCAATCTTTTGGACCTTAGTGGAGGAAACAGTGGCATTAGGTTCCACATCAGTAAATTGCTTCCCCTTGTTGTTCCCTTGTCAGGTTCTAGCTCAATGTCAGAAAATGCATCTGACTTTGAAGCCTTTAGCTCAACCACCAATGGATACTTAGCACAACAAGCATTTGTGTTGTGGGTGAGGTTGTTATGGAACTCACACCACTTTTTGGTGTCCTTCTTCATTTTCGTGGTGCTACTCTTTGCTTGTGGATTTGATGGGTTATATTGAGTCACTCCACCTTAGCTCTATCCTTTTTTCTATATTTTGGAGGTGTCTTTTTCCTGCTTCATATTCAAAGATCCAAAGTTTCGCTTCTTCTATTTAAATTTCTACTCAATCCCTCACAGCATATCAGGACATTGCACCAAGTGAGCAAATGTCCAAGAACTCCATCTCTTCATGGATGTATTTTTGCATAAATACATGGTACTTGAGTATCAGATGCCACTCAGAATCCTTGATACCCAACTTTGTGTATAGGGTATGGAAAATGTTTGTGAACTCTGCCACGTCTTGGACCCTTCCTTGTCATAGTTTGGTTCACTTAATGTACTTATCTTCATAGCTTCTGGCAAGGTAATATTGTTCCTTGAAGGTGTCATGGAAAGAATTCGAAGAGGTTGTGGCTGAAAATAGTGAGGGTTCATCCTTGTCCCTCTAGTCACCAATAAGTTTCCCACCAGTCCTTGACATGGGGGGTGGCTTTGACGAGTGCTAAAGTAATATTTCCCCTATTGGAAAATTAAGGACCAAAGAATATCCTTATATCAGATTTAACCATCTATTTAGGGCATCTGCATCTATTTGGCCTGCAAATATAAGAATAAAAATTTAACTTATACCTTAAATATGGAAGCACCTTTGAAGTTACTGTTGGATGAATATGCTTCACCTATTGATTTCGGCCGAAGGATCTAGGAAAAATTGTCCACCATATCTTCCTTTGTTACTTAAGGGCTTCGTCGGACAAAATTTTGAAAGGATCTCCTACTCCCTCGTCTATATTTTCTTCCAACATGGGAGGTCATCGGAGTCGGCGAGGCTGGTCTTGCAAGGCTTCAACTGGGTCAACTACCAACTCCTTATACCCCGACCTCATTGGGGACATGCACAGAAAAATAGAGAAAGAGTAAACCTCTTTGATACCACTAAAATAGATTTATGAAGGAATTAAATGAAATATAGATTCAAACCAAAACGTGAAGATGCAGTGAAACAAAACTTCAATTAATAAATATAAAATGGTCAAAACTATTTACATACATAAGAGAAACAAACTAGCTCAAGAAATGGTAGTTTTTCTCTAAGAAGACATGTGATGGCTACATGCTTTATGCATTATGTTACGATGAGGCTCAAAAGCCCTTTTATCATCAAGAAATAATTGAGACCCTAAACATCCAAAAACCTAACCCTAGTAGATGAAGCGCCAAAAGTTTGTGGGCCCCGTTGGGGTTAGTTGAAACATTAACTTCATGGGGTCGTAACTTTGGCATACAATCTCTATCTGGCATGTATGATACCTCGTTAGAAATATCTATTCAAGGAAAAAAAAATTTGATTGCAAATAACTTTTGCAAACTTTGGGTTTTCCCGTTTTCCAAAATAACATTCCTCAAAATGGCTACATAAGTTTAAGACTCGAAAAACTTCCAAAATTAGTAACTTGTGCTAAAAATTACGACACTGAAAGGAAATAGTGTTGGGAATCCAAGTGAAATATTGAAGTGGTTAACAATATCCACCTAGATTAGTCCTCCCCCCTTCGGAAGCAATGGTTCCCATTGCATTGAGTGGATCCATGAGATTGGGAAACTTCTACTGAACTTGGTCCATGGTAAGCCACTTGCCTTTGTGAAAGAGTTGGTCAGATTTGATAACCTAATACAGTTGGATCCTCTATTGAAATTATTCTTAATTTGTGTTTCCATGATATGATTAGTCATGGCCTGTTCAATGCAATTTGGGTTGAGATTTGTTGGTGTCAGTTGCTCAGTAATGTCTAATGTGACCAACAATGAAGGAAAGTATGGCCGAAGGTGGGCCACATTGAACACAATGTGCAATCCAAGGAATGGGAGAACGTTGAAATAGAAATAATTTTCATCCACATCCTTGGAGATGATGTGAGGCCCATATCATAGTGGTTAAAGCTTATGATGGGCTCTAGTAAGGTGTTCCTTCTGCAAATGAAACCAAACTTTGTCGCCCACTTGAAACTTCTGCAGCACCTGATGTTGATCATGATGTTGTTTGTACTCTGCATTGGTTTTATCGAGAATATTATGAACCTACTAGTAGATGTGTTGGATGCATTTAATAAACATAGTCGCTTTATCAAATTTGGACTAAACATGTGCATATTTTTCCTATGTAGTTTCAAGAGGCATTTCAACATCAATGGGACACAATGGTTGAAATCCCATGTCCACTTGAAAGGGGCTATGGTTAGTTAAGCTATGGAGGGCTCTGTTATAGTTGTGTTGCTAATAATTAATACTCACATTCCATGTTCGTGGATGTTTGGAGCTGTACATGCGTAGTATGTGCACTATCATCGTGTTGAAAACCTTTGTCTGGCCATCATTCTAAGGGTGGAATGTAGTTGACTTGGTGGGATTAATGTCCGATAGTGACCAGAGGCTTGACCAACATGTGCTCAAGAACCTACTATACTAATTTGATATAATGGTCTGTAGGATCACAAAATGTACCCACACTCATTAAAAGAAGAGTTTTCCAGTGTCTTTTGTTGTGATTCTCTTCTTGTAAGCCATCAATATAGCCATCTTAGAAAATCTATCAACGACCAAAATCACACAGTCATTACCATCCTTGGTAGAAGGAAGGCCAAACATATCATCCATGGAGATGAATTACCAAGGTTGGCTAGGAGTAGGCAGAGGATTTTACAGGGCTTGTGTTTTAATGGTTGGCGTAGTGATGGCACAAGAATTATAGGATATGATATATTTCCCAACATCCTATCAAAGTTTTGGATTAAAAAATACTTTTGCAGTATTGCCACGATTTTTTCCAAACCAAAGTGTCTTATGGTCCAACTGAAGTAAACCTACTAGATCATCTTGGCATGCCCTCTAGAATGGACACAAAGGTGCCCTGGGTAGTATAACAATGCATCTTCAAGGTGAAAATCCCATACTTTCTTGCCATCCGTCAACATTTGAAAGGTGGTGGAAAATTCTAGATCATTTCGATACAACTGCAACGATCTAGAAGTCTCATGCCCATAAGAGTTGTGGTAAGTTCCACAATCAGGGGTCGAATGAGGAAATCTATAATGTTATTGGTGCTACCCCTCTTGTATTTAGTATTCAAATGGAATTTTTGCAGGTATATGGACCATTTTTTATGGTGATCATTCTACAACTTCCATTTTGATTGTATAAACTGAAGAGGTTTGTGATCTATGTGGATGATCATATCCTTCCCTAGAATATAAATTTTCCACTTTAGGTAAGCTTGCATGATGGAGTACATCTCCTTATTGTAGGTGGGGTATTTTTGAAGAGTATCATAAAGTGTCTCACTATGGTAGGCCATTGAATTCCCATGTTGGGTGAGAACTGTACCAATAGCATATTTAGAGGCATTTGTCTCAATTTCAAATTTTTGTTGTAGGTTTTGCAATGTGATTACTGGAGCAGATAAAAGGTAATGTTTCATCTCAATAAATGCCTTCTATTGTGGCTCAGGCCAAAAATACTTTTTTTTCACTCCACCCTTGTGTTACATAGTATTTTTTCACACCTCTTGCACTTCCACATGACATATCCCGAAGTGCTCAAAACATGACCATCATGTAGTGTACTCATCCATATATGTAGCTTAGATCCTCCCTAAAACAATGATTGAAAAATGACTTGAGCTTCCCCTAAAGGAAATGGCTCTAAAACCCTAATTTTGGCATCATCACCCCCCTGACACTAGAAATCGTGATGATTGCTAGTTGCACTATACTAGCCCTGTGATGCCATCACGCTTTTGGCTTGGATACTAGTGATGATCTCTAAAAGACAATTTTTCCACAGAGGGCAAGAAGCTTCGTGATCTAGAGGCTTCCAAAACGATGAGTTAGAGGTTGTTCGGCATGGATGAGGTCGATTTCTCTCAACTTGGCCTTTCGGTCTTATCCCTATGAGCTACCTCCTTGAGATGAGGGCCTTCTCCTATCTTTGGAGAGATCCTAACTCCCTTTCCCTACCTATATATTCATCCTCTCCCATTCCCAAATGGTTGGTCTTTGGCTATTTTCACCCTTATGCTGAGATTGTGCCTACATGCTAATCATTTGGCTTCGAGAAGGAGTGTTTGGAGAGCTTGAGCTTGGACTTGGACATTCACTCAAGGAGAGATTATTGACATCAAGGCTTGGTTATATGCTTCCTCCTTCATTCTATTAATATATACAATTGTTGGATCATTTTCCATAAATGTGTATGTTAATTCATCATTTATCTGAATGCTCCTTGATCTGTTAAGTAGGTTACTTTCGATTATGCTATTTGTACGTGTATGATTTGTTGTGTCTTGATCCCTTATGTAGGCATTTAAACACTGTGAGCAGTAGGACTGAGCCCATGGTGCAAACGATTCAAGATCTTCAACAAAGGAGGATATCGTAGCATTAGAACGAAGTAGGCCATCTTCCTCTTCTTCTATTCTAATTGTAACTTAGGAAAGTGTCTAGTAGATTATCACGTAGGTTGCTAGTCCCACTCATTGGGCTAGAGGGATCATCTCTGTCTACAAAGAGGATTCCCTAGAAAACAAAATGGTGACACTGTTGGGGAAGCTATAACCCTTTCCATCCAATCCTTCACCCTGATTCTATGATGAGTTTGACCAACAATCGGTTTTTTGGCTTCTTTGCTTCTCTGTAGTTATTTGCACTTACTGGTTATTGCTTGAGGACACTTAGTCTATTCTAGTCTTGAAGTTTTTTTTTTTTTTTCCCTTATTTTTCTCGCCCATCGTGGGTTTAGTCTTAATAGTCATGATGTCGTCACTGATTTTTTAAATATAGTCACATTGATTACTCTTACCCTTGTTCCCAACCTTTTTTCCTTCTGTCAATGATTTTCGAGTGTGTCTACAATGTATTTGTCTTGGTTGTTATGCTTGTATCACTGTAATTGTCTCTTGACTTTGTTAATGTGTGTTTGAAGCTTCATTTCTTTCTAGGGTTTCTAGGGCTTCTAGGTAACCCTCCACTCATTGTTTAGTCTACTTTTCTGAGATTGATTGCTCTCGTTCAAGAGTCTTCCTGCAATCACGGCATCTTTTACAAATGGATTTTTGTTCATTAGTGTGAAGTGGTTTTCATTAGTTTCAGGTCATATTGATGCTTAGAATATTGCTTTAGTTCCATTGTCAAGCATAGATTATGAATTGTTTGCTTTGGTTGAATTGAAAGGAAGTGCTTGTCTTCATTCTAATGTTTCAAAAATGAAAAAATGAAAGTTCTTGTCATTTAAGTATTTTTGAGATATTTTTATATTCGAAATCATAAAGTGAAAGAGATTTTATTTTTTATTGAGTTGATTGCATTTTCCTTTGCTCATTGCACTAGTTTGCATTGTTTGAATCAAAGTGAAAAAAACAAAACAAAACAAATCAATAAAAAATTGTTATGTCATCTTAGTGAAAGGAAAATGATTTTCATTTCTATAGGATTGCATCTTGGCATTGCATTTGTTAGAGAAATGAAAGATTAGATTTAGTTTTTTTATATTGCATTGGAAAGAATTGTGTTGATGCATTTTGCTTGCTTGAATCATTATTTGGTTTTCTCTCTTCCTTTGTTATTTTAGCCTTCATTGAATGAAAAGGTTTCATTTTCATCATTTAGTTTCATTTTAGGAACAGGTGACATCGTTGAGCCATCAAAATTGAAACTTAATTGAAGATAAACTTGATAAACTTAAAATTTACCTCAATTAACATAAGGATCAATTGTCACTTAATGCAAATATCTAGAGTTCTGGGCTAGAGACGTGTTCCAACATCTTTAAACATAGTAGTTATTATTAACTGCTTGCAGTGTATCTCGGGGGGTGAAATCTCATCCCGGTATGGAAGTATATAGAAGGTTCTCCAGTACTTTTTGTTATATCGGAGGCACTTCAGTATGATAAGTATACAGGGATGCTCTCATCGAATGGTTCTACATTAGATAGTGCTAACACGGACTTGTGCTCCCATACCTTCGTGTATATATTTGGAGACCCCATTAGGTTTCTATCATTTAGCCACAGGTAACTGATTCAACTGCCTTGTAAACGTGCTACACTGAACACATCATTCGGGGAGATTGGTCACCATATGTTAAGTCCTTGGTTTCATCTGGGGTGTATATTGCGGTTCACAGATACTTGATAAACCCTCTTGCCTAGTTCTTCCCCATTTTTATTTATTTTTTGTTTCGTGTCAATAAAATTAGTTGCCAACAATAACATGTCGAACCTATGCAGTTTCTTCTTGGCCCAATATTGAGTAATTCCTTGTAAATTTTAATTTTAATCAGCCCTCAATGAATCATCTCTAGTTCTCCTGCCCTTGAGAGAAAGTCATCGTGGTTGAACCATTGAGTTCACCCCAAAGTTCCCCTCCGTTGTTTGATACTGAAGGGTCTTCACAAGGAGTTCATCTGGAACTTCCTCAGTCACTTGAAGCTCAAGGCTTTGAATTTGGGATTATACAAACATCCAACCCTTTGCTTCTTGTCCATCGCCTTCAGATTCTTTGTCACCTCAAGAGTCTGATCAAGAAACCCCTGAGAGTCCAAAGAGGTTTGTCTTATATCCTTGGAATCCATTATTTGATCATGTTGAGATATCTACTCAACATCCTTACAATCCTTACGATCGACTTAGTGTTACTTTGGAGTTATCTCCTCATACATCTCAGATTCCAACTTGCCAGATGTTTCCACCCATGGATTTAAAAGGTGGTATTCCAACCTCTCCTCAAGGTCCTCCAGAAGTTTCCAATACTCACACTCCTCATGTTCATTAAGAGAAATAATATGACTTTCCTCTAGAAGGCTTTCCTTTTATGGGAAGAGCTTCGTCTCAGACACATCCTGAAACCAATGGGCATATGCTTCTATATGGTTATACAACATTACCTCAATTATTTCAGGAACTCCCAGTGCTTCATCTTTGTACCAAAATCCTATTTGGTCGTCAAATGCCATGCCTACTTCTGGTCCATTTATCCCAAACGTGACCTCTCAAATTCCTGTGCAAATTGTCGTCATGTCAGTTCCCATTCAACCAATGATTCCATCGCAACCTTTACAATCATTTCAACCTCCCATTTTGGTACAACTGACTGTTTTGGTTCATGCATTTTTAATTTCTTCCTTAGTAATAGTCTGGGTGCGAATCCAAACATTCCTCTTGTGTCAGGTGGAACCCATGTGAGTGGATCACAACCTCACATGGTTGGAGTCAGTCAACCTTATCCTGGTGGTATTCCCAACCCTGGTGGTATTCCCAACACTGTTGGTCCATCCAGGTCAGGTAATATCTAGTATCAATAACCTTACATGGCCCAAATACCACTCTAGCAAACGTATGTCCCATATGGTTCACAAGCATTACAAAATCCACCCTATGTTCCACAAGCGGGCCCTCATGTGCATCCTGGTCATTCTGTTATTCCTAGTGAATGTGGTCAAATTCCATTTGGAACTTACCAATACCCATAAGGTATCCCTCAAAGAACTATCCAACAACTATTATAGCAGTAAGGACAACCTTTGCAATAGCAGGGGAAACCTTTGCAGCAGTATCAACAACCTTTGCAACAGAAAGCGCAGTTTGTTCAACAACCTAATCAACCCTTGTATCAGCAAGGTCAACCCCTACAGCAAGGTTAGCCCCTACAGCAACGAGCTCAACTTGTATACCAACAAGGTCAAACCTTGCAGACACAAGGTCAACCCCTGCAGCAGCAGGACCAATCACTTCACATCCAGGGTCAACAGATGCAGCAACCTTACAATCCATATGCTGCATATAATTCTTATCAACAGCTTGTGGTAGGTTAATACTAACCCTACCCTAGACAAAATCCACCTTATGGTCAAGGTACCCCTAGTGGAGGCAGAATCAAGTCCCTTATGGTCAAAATCCTTTGATGTGGGGGAAGAATCCTTACCAACAAGGTTGCAACCCGCAAGTTGGGCCTCCTCAAAGGCCTTACATGCCCTTTAATCCACAATTTCCATTTTTAGCTACATTGAAACATCCTGATGTCTGGAGGCTTAATAATGATCCCATTTTTCATTCGCCTTACTGGCCTCCAGTTCTTACTATTTTAATTCCCTAAGTTCAAAGGAAAATCTAAAGAGGACCCTCAAGCCCATGTGATGACATATCACTTATGGTGTTCTTCTAATTATTATGTTGACGATTCTATTCATCTTCGCCTCTTTCAGTGAACCTTGATAGGTGTTTCCACAAAATGGTATATCGAGTTACCTCGGGGTACCTATGCCAACTTTAACTCTTTGACTATGGCCTTCCTCACCCACTTCCAATTTTCTGTTCATTATGAAACTGGTACTTATTTTCTCATATCTTTGAAGCAAGATACTGCGGCCCATATTTCTGATCATATCCATGAATGGATACGTCAGCGTCGCCTCATCAAATTTGAAATTCCTAGTGAGTTGTTAACTGAATGGTTCACCAAATCATTCGTAAACAAAATTGTTGCAGATATAGCAATGGGTGGTTGTGTTACCGAAGATCAATCTATCGCCCATGCCCAATATTTAGACTTAGTCTATTCCCAATTTGGCATGCTATATGAAATGTTGCTTGATGGTCCAAGACCATCTTCAGATCTGGCATCTTCAAAGTCTCCTAAGGTACCACCTATTGATGGTATAATTGGAATAGTGTCTCAGACTTCCACCAAAGATTCTTCCAAGAAAAAATATGCTTCAAATACAGGTTCTAATCATCCTTCGAAAAATCAATCAAATCTTGGTAAAACCTCTGAGGTCCACGCTGTCCAGTCTACTGCAAAAGGTAAAGCCTCAAAAGGTAAGAAAAAGGGTAAAGGTAAAGCAAAATTTGATGCCCTGAAATAGGATCCTCCCAAGTCATCTGATGATGATACCTCCAAACGAAATCTGAAATATCCTTGCCTCATTTGTGAGGAAGACCATTATACCAATGATTGTCCCCAACGTGCTAAAGTAAGTCATTTATTGAAAGGGACTTTGGATATTTTGAAAGATCCATTTCCATCTCAATAGACTCAGTTGGTAGACCAACCACAATCCTATGCCTCCTTTGGTTCTCAAGTTTTCATGATGTAGGGTTCATTGCCCATATTTGTCGCTATTCAATCGAAAGATTATAAAACCCCTCCAAATATGACGGTGGAGAAGGAAGCCATTGACGTACCTTCTACTTCTACTCGACCCAGTTATGGTCTGCTCCATATTCAGCGAACCAATAATGAATTCATTCTCCGACCACCTCCCAAAGGTGTTCTTCAGAAATCATCCTATAATACAAATGCTAGAGCTGCACAACATTACATTATAGTCGAAGATCTAGCTCAAGTGCCTTCGGAAATTTGTGCTTTGGAAGTCCTCTAGACATGTCCAACGTAGCGGAGATCATTGTTATCAGTGTTGGGTGTGGAGCCTGATTATCTTCTTTAATTAGAGGTATCGCCACATTGGACCCCAGTTCGTAATGTGGCAGAAACGCCGCCCGTAAAATATATGCTGCAAGGGGGGTCTAAGGGGGGCGACTGCGATCTTTGGGAGCCCCCCCTAGCGGGGGATTGGGGGCAGCGCCCCTAGATCTAAAAATAAATGTAAAATTCCCTTATAAAATGTTGTAATTTTGTAGTCAATCTGGGCCATTCATTAGGCAGATATCTGAAGGTAGAAGTTATGTTTAATTTAGGGTTTTTTGCCCTAGAAGGCAACCCCTCACTATATATGAGGGAATTGTATTACATCTATGTAGATCTATATTCTGAGTGAGGAAGAGAGAGGAGATTGAGAGTGAAGATGGAATTACAGCAGATCTGTTGTAGTTTGTATCTCTTCAGTTTGATGGATAATATAAAAGGAAGGACTAGTTGTTTCTCCGTGGATGTAGCCCAAACTAGGTGAACCACGTATATTTGTGTCTCTCTTGTTTTATGTGTTTTTTGTGTTTATATTTTTGCAATATTTTATGTGTTCCATTTCTATGTAATATATAATTTTCTATCAACTGGTATCAGAACCAAATGTCTATTTGGCTGATAAACTCGCAAGAGAGAAGGGTTCCTTGTTTGAGTGAGAGCAATGATGGAAGAGACTAGGTTTAGGGTCGAAAAATTTAACAGCCAAAGCTACTAGCTGTGGAAGATGTGTATGGAAGATTATTTGTACCATAGATATCTGTACCAACCATTGAGCAGAAAGGAAAAGAAGCCGATGAGTATGATAGACAGAATGGGATATTCTCGATCGAAAGGCACTTGGAACAATACGGTTATGCCTAGCAGTGTCGGTAGTGTTTAATATTTCAAAGGAAACGATAAAAAAAGGTTCAAAGTAAACGCCACCTATAAAATATACGTTGTAGGGGGGTTTGGGGGGGCGGTTGGAACCTTTGGGAGCCCCCCTTGGTGGGGGGATCGGGAGCAACACCCCCAAAGCTAAAAATAGATGTAAAATTGCCTTGTAAAATGTTGTAATTTCGTATTCAATCTGGGTCGTTCATTAGGCGGAGATCTGACGGTAGAAGTTATGTTTAATTTAGGGTTTTTTGCCCTAGAAGGCAACCCCTCACTATATATGAGGGAAATGTATTGCGTCTATGTAGATTTGTATTTTGAGTGAGGAATAGAGAGGAGATTGAGAGCGAAGAGGGAATTACAGTAGATCTGTTGTAGGTTGTATCTCTTCAGTTTGTTGGATAATATAAAAGGAATGATTGGTTGTTTCTCCGTAGACGTAGCCCAAACTGGGTGAATTACATATATATGTGTCTATCTTGTTTTAAGTGTTTTCTGTGTTTATATTTCTACAATATTTTATGTGTTCCATTGCTTTGTAATATATAATTTTCTAACAATCAGATATAGGATCCATTGATCCTATTGATTCTAGTTTGATTACTTTCGGTCTTGAAAACCATGTTCCTTGTCTTCCTCATTAGATTGCTTTTCTGATTCAAGTTATTATAAAAGGAAAGCCATCCATCAAACTGTCATTGATGAAGGTGCTTCCACTTGCATCATGTATGTTTCATGTTGGAAAGCCATTGGCTCGCCACCCCTTAACCAGTCCCCAAACACCTTGGAAGCCTTTGATGGCAGAGGTTCTCATCTGTATGGTACTCTCACAAATGTTCCTATCACTTTGGAAGGAAATATTGTTGAGATAGAAGTGGAAGTTGTAGATGAAAATATTAATTAAAACCTTCTTCTCGGGTGAAGTTGGACCCATTACATGTTTTGTGTGGTTTCCTTTTTGATCTGGGTGCTCTGTTTTCCTCATAAAGGAAAAATAGTCATCATCGACCAATTGTGTTTTTTTCTCTTCCGATGCTTGAAACGGGAATGTTCCATATGTGGGAAATACAGATATTCCATATGAGAGAGTGGGGGTAGGTCTTTTTAAATATTCTTCTTTAATGGGAACTTTTTCTCTCCCACCTCTAAATGTCTCCTCGATCAATATGATCTCTATCTCTACAGATCCTTGGAATCTTCCTTCTCTGGATTAGATTGATTTGTTTGGTGATTCCATGGCACTAATTTCGTTGGAACATACTTACCATGAAATTGTTTCGGTGTCAATGGTTGCTTTAGAAAGTCATTTTGTTTTCAATATGAACCTGGATACTTATGTGCAAACTCCTTGGCTTGGTTCTTGGGATTCCCCAGATACTTTGAATGAGACATTCCCCACCAACGAGAGTATTGTTGAAGTTATGTGTCTTGACGAAACTCCTTGGAATGATATTCATCATTGTTATAGAGTTTTTTATCAAAGGTGCACAGAAAGAAATCACCTAATACTGTGGATGACAAACAGTCTCAACGATATAAATGGCTACTAAACATTATAGATCTACAACAATTGATAGAAAAAAAAACTTGCCAAAGTCCTGATCTATGCCACAATAATAGTTAAACAGAAAAATTAAATAGTAATAAATATGGGTAACTCCAATAATCCAATGGAAACCAGATATACAAAGAATAGATTTTATTAAATAACACTTGTGAAGGGAACAAATAAATGTTACCATTCCCCCTATATGGGATGGGTTCTTGGCTATCCTCAAACGTATTCATCTTGTGTAGAGTCTCTCTCCTCTATAATGTGTAGACCCGGCAAATAAAATTTTTGAGCTCAATGGGAACTCAAATGGAAGAAAAATGGTGTGTAACACTGATAATAATCAGAGTTACAGTAGTAAGTGCAACAATGAAAATGATCAAAAGTGAATAATGAATGGAAAACCCTTCTATTTATAACAAAATATTGATTTATCCTCGAATAATGAGCAATAATAGAATATTATTAACCCCATTCTTGAAATAAGCACTTGGAATATTTTATTATATTCGGTTAGGAGGGAAAAATAATTTAAACTTTTATTTAGAAATAATGAATAAATAAATGATTTGTTTATCATCTCAAGAAATATGGTTAAGGAATAATAAACAAATAATGATTTAGATAATTGTTCCTAAGGGATTTAGTCAAACTTGACAATGAATAATAATTAATTAGTGATTAATTTATTATTCCTAGAGAAAAATAATATAATTAATAATTTATCTGTTTATTTTTCATAATTGGGTCAAATATGACAAGGAATATTAATAATCAAAGGTTTAATTAATTATTCCTAGAAGAAAATTAAATAAATAGTGATTTATTTAATTATTCTTCATGGGTTTAATTATAAATTACTTAACAAAATGTGGTTTATTAAGTAATTTCTCGTAGTGAAAGCAATTTTACTATGGTAAAATTGACTTTACATGGTGTACTTCGATCTATCTAGTAAATTAGGTTAGATGATCATTTTTTTGGTGATAAGAGATTGCCCCCCAACGTACGAGTGTTAGAAGCAAAACATATGACTGAAGTACGTTGTAAAGACACAATCAATAGACAACAAAGTGGAGTTAGAGAGAGAGAGAGAGAGACCAAGGGAGTTGAAGCAAAAGAGGATAGGGACTAAGGGGGCGAGACCAATGCAATTCTTCTTTTATATTGTAGTACCGGATCTCAGTGAGGTGGGGGAGGCATACCTATACCCGTCGAGATAACTTAGTACAAAAATAATGATGCGCCCATAAACATAAAACTAAGAAATGAAGTACATATTGAATGGCACATGACATGTTGGCATAACTGAGCCAGAAAATAATAAAATGTGTCCCATATACATAATGCACCTAGGAAAAACATGAGCTAGGTTTGAATACAATATCATCTGAGCACATGAGATATAATGGCCCTTCCCTCAAAAAATGGGTGGGAGGGAGGGTAGAACAACCAAAGAAGCCCGATTGAATAGGGAAGGGCTCTGCAAAACTGAATGGATCATCTAAAGGAGAAGTGCATGCTATGAAAACTACAATCAATAGGAACTGAACCCATCAAATCTGCAAAACTGCATCTGAGGTTATAGCATAATATGAAGGCATCCGGGCATGTGGGAGGCTACCTGAAGGGCCACCCCCTCATGAGGCCTGAAACATCTCACACACACCCAGGACTCTATAATACAATCTGTTGTATCATTGGACCATCAAGTGTATGAATCAGGAGCATGAAACAACCAAGTCAAAGGGAAATAATGAGTCCCTCTACTCGATCTAATGTACTACACAAGAATGGAAGTTGGAACCAAGATACATCTCTAAGCCAACTCTTCTTGAATAAATGAGCTGATGTTGACAGAATAGCCTCATGATAGGTGAGGAAATGAGGATCCTCAACTAAGGCATGGGGGAAAATAGTAATGTGATTGATGGAATAACACCAGGGAAAATGATGGGATTGAGGGACAAATAGATAGCTTCCCTTGTCAGAGCATAAAGTGCATGGTTGACTTGGCAGCGACTAACTCAACTCCGAAGGGGATGGAGGACAGTATGGTTGGAGGCCAAAATGGTAAAAATAGGATGAAAAATATGAAAAAATGGATGGAATATTATGACATGATATAACAGGACGTGAAATAGACTCCATGGATGTAAAGGTGACTCATCACGTATGCTTTGAACAAGGGTGATTCGTTGATGTAGCCAAATAGAATAGGCCCAGTGGAGACCATGAAATCATGATTAAATGATCGTTACTCATGAATAAAATTGATGTGTGATATGACAAGTGCCAAGGAAAGGTGGTCCCAAAAGTACAAGTATCACATATGAAGAAATTTGATTTTGAGAGGCAACGAAATGACCCTTCTTGGAAAAATGACTTCCTAGTGAAGTATCAAATCATCAAAAAATGAGAAAGACCCATTACAACACATGATGATATATTTCCAATAGTTCTAATGGTTCGTGAAACTGAGCTACGGTTTGGTCGCAATGGGTGACAAAAATTGTGGGTTTTCTATAAAAAAAAACATTTTCCCTCCAATTTACATTCATTTTCTAAGTGAGTTGTGGTGAATTTGGAGAGGAGGAAGAGGCCCTAAATCTTGTGAAGATCATAGCGAACAAACCAACTTTCATAATCGGGATCAGTGACTTTCAGGAAAGTGGCCTTACTTGTCTAAATATGGCCTTACTGCTTCTTGGAACGATGGTTGCTAGTGAAGAATTAAGGGAAGAGGAAAATGAGAATGAACTACTAGAGGAGGTCTAGAATCATTATCACCCATGAAGTCAAACATGGGGACTATGTGAACATAGAGTAGAATATTTGAAGATATGGTATCAAACATATACGATATGCAATGTGCATATGGCTCGTCGGAGAGGCCGGTAGGATAAACTATCCAAGGAATGGGAGGATAATCAACCATACCTAGATTTGGAGTGATCTAGACCGAGACTTATGTGCAATGTGCATATGGCTCGTAGGAGAGGCCGGTATGAAAAACTATCCAAGGAATGGGAGGATAATCAACCATACCTAGATTCAGAGGGATCTAGACCGAGACTTATGTTAATCAATTGAGAAGATGGCTAGGTGAAAACCATCATGCCCCCAAGGATGGGATACTTCCCACAAGCATATGTGATGGAGGGGACTGATCTGGTATGTAAAGGTGGGAACGATGCCCCCTATCAAGAGGAGTTTGTGGAGCTCCATTGTGTTTTGAGTGCTCAAAAAAGGGATTAAATCATCTCGACCCAACTTGGCATGAGATCCTCCAAAGGATGATAAGGAGATGTAGGGGCCCATGTTCCCCCCAGTATGTTATGGGTGTACCAGATGTATTTAGAGTTATGGGCTTCAAACACTTATATGTTTTTGTGATACATAATATGATTATGCATTTTATATGGCGATGATGGTTCACCATGTGTTGTGTTTTATGGTCATATTCTATGGTATACATGTGATAAATGCCAATCTAGAATGTTATTTGCAATGGTATCTACATAGTTATTTTGGGCTCTAGGAACATGACTGAAAGTAATGGTTTCAAATTCATGTACCAACATCTTAACTCGTAGGTATTTTCTAAATAGGACTTGGTTATGTATATGATACACATCATTCAATTGCATGACAAGTAGCAAGGAATCTAAATGAACATGATGATGAAGGATGTGATGAGCGAGGGAATCGACTAACAAACCTATCACTACATCATATTCATCCTGGTTGTTGGTGGCAGATCCAATGCACACGTTGTTTGAAAGGACTAACATATGCAAGGGGGTAAAAATGGCCCCAGTTGTCGAGGCTAGATCCTTGGATAAGTAACTTGCACCGTCGGCACGACTGATATACAGTGTGGATGATGGATCCATCTGAAAGGTGAAAAAGACAACAGATGAGATGATGCAACCTACCTAACTTCATGACAGAAATAAAGACACGCAAATCAAAGGGATATGCTATGAGTAAAATTTCTTGAGGTAGAGTGCACTAGGAGAATTAGGAAGGAAATGTCCTTCATAATCCTCCAAAAAATATGCCCCCTTGCTTAAGTGCAAGGGTAATCAAGGGTAGACATAGCTTCCATGATGTCCTTATCAAAATGGAAGATGGGCATATAGGAGGAAGACTAACTACATGATGTGGCAGCGGTACCTAGTGCATCAACCTGAGAGAGAAGGTTCACATATGCATCATCTGGAATGATCGACGATGATCTAGTAGATGGAGGATCTATGGATGTTGAGACCTGGGATTCTGTTGAAAGAGGTTCGATAGAAGCAAGCATAGAAACCTCAAAATGGTTTGCCTACGAGGAACTCAAGGATGATGATAGGTAAAGGATATGGCCTGTGGACTTTGTCATCTTGACATCGGGGGGAGGGATCACGATGGTGGGACCAGAGTCCCCCTGTTCTGGTTTACTAGTGGTACTAGAATCCAATAGTAGAGGAATAGGTGATCCACTACGAGTGGTCTTGTATTCGCGAAGCATCTCAAGGAAATATCAAAATTCATCAAGACGAGGGCAACAATGGGAATAATGACCATGATGATTGCATAAGGAACAAGGGTGATTTGTGCATAACATTCTGAGATTCTTGGCTGAACCCAGTAAGTTAACATGAACTTCAGAGATATTTGACTCAGGGAACGTTTCATGAACCAAAGGTTTGAGATGTGGGAGTTTAGGACAATTATTAGTGTCATGCCCAACAAATTTACACAAAGCACACTGAGGTAATGGATTTGGGGCCTTGGGGGGCCTTGGGGGGCCTTGTCCATAGGTTCTTTCCTCTTGGATTTTCCCCCCGTCCATATGCTTTCACAATAGGTGCGGGTTCCTATTGAGGTTATGATGGAAGTGGAGCAGTGGCAGGGGTCATACGAACCCATTGAATCTAGGTCAAAGTATGATAAGGTCTTAGCTGACTAGGTGGAGTTATTGCATGGGGATCAATGTACCATACTAGGATCCCCAAATTCATGTTAGGGAGGACCATCAAAGCCATGACAGGGATAAAAAATATTTCCGGAGGAGGAAACAAGAGAGGTATCTAGCCAACAAGGTAATCTCTCGGCGGAACAGCTCCTAGATGGTTGAGACATGGAGGAACAATTCCTAATGGGAATATAGGAGAGGCACCCAAAAATGGAGGAGGTCCTGGGGGGGTGGATTTGGATGGCTCAACTAAGAGGGTAATAGTAGGGTGTTGAGGAGTTGGTTGTTGATCAAATGTACTAGATTACTTGAGAGCAAACCATGACACTTGTAACATGCAAACTGTTAGGTTGTGTTATATTCTTTCCATGACTAACCTACGT
>APFE031130789.1:36905-107565 GCA_000404065.3 Pinus taeda
TTGGACGTGATGGTTTTTCGGTCCATGGTATTGGATGCTTCGGCATGTATAATATGTATTGTAACATTGAAAGGAACATAATGAAAAATCAAGCTGGTAGTCTCGGTTTTGAGATCCAGTGGGAAATCTCTGTGTATATGTGTTTTATGTGTTATGCTCTCGCATTTTTATTTTTTCTGTGATTTAGAATTCGTATGCAGGTAATTTCTATACGGGTTAAAACCTACACAAACACTCAAAGAGTTAGGCTCTGAGATGAGAGGGGGAGGACCAGGGAAAGAACCCAACAATGAGGAATCTTTGTAGACTCTTGGTGAAACATTGGCAAGAGGAGTTGAAGACTGCTTATCTGACATTGATGAAATAATGGACTCAAGGGAGGTCACTAATGTCGGTTCGTAGTAATTCAATTGATCGATGGTGACAATCTTCCCTTCATGTGGGAATCACATCTTGTGGAAAACCGCGGATGCGATGGCTGATATTGCATATGTGTATGTATGACCCAAGAGAACTTTTTAATCCAAAGGGGCATCAATAACCTCATTGTCTACATGGACAGTCTTTCCCGCAAGAGTCATAGGACAATTGCGACACATGCCAAGAGGCTGGGAGGAGTGATCGTCCCAAACACACAAAGTGATGGTGGATGGGGACAGCTTAGGTGACTTAAGTTGTTTCCAAATGGAAGTGGACATCACACAGGTGGATGCAACTTCGTTAATAATGCATCGGGATATGATGGCATTACATACTCGGACTGGTATCTGGAAAGAAACAGATGAATGTAATGGGGGGTGTTCTTATGTATCTACTGGGAAGACAATCAAATAATCATCGGAAGGATCTACTATGCCCAAAGCAGTTAGTAGAGATTTATTTTGATATGGGAATGACTGGAGTACCTACAACATCAACATGGTGGTAGGTGATTGTGCCAAGTCACCTACTATATTGTATGTATGGGTAGCTTGGTTAGAATCTGTAACTGGCCATTTGGTGTCATAAGAGGCTAAGTAGATGCTTTGGTTTTGGTTGCAGTTGTGGATGAAGTCAATGGCTTGTCATATTGACGCAACCAAGTTTGCAAGTTGACATCAAAGGTATTGACCTCATCAGAATTCATCATGAGGATCTCGTAGTTACCAGGACCAGAAGGATGGGGGGAATGGGCTGCTTGATCTGGCTGAGGTTGAGCACCAACAAATCCTTGCTGAGGGAAAGGATTTGTAAGCAATGCCAGTTGAGATGGCGGAGTCTTCTAAGGTGATTACTGGATGGGTGGTTGACCTCTAGAATTTGCTTGAGCTTCCCATTTTTTCTCCAACTAAGGTAAGAGAGGACACTCATGTGTATAATGGCCATGTACACCAACAGATGCACAAGGCTTGTTCATATGAATAGCCTTGTTCTGCTTAGTCTGGCTTCCCTATTGTTGGTTGTTAGTGTTAGGTTGGTTCCCCTGGGGCTCACTAGGTTGATTACCTTGATTACCCTGGTTACCCTTGTTACCTTTCTCCATATTCTTTTTCTTCAAATTTTGGGGATTGGTCACAGTCTGTTGTGAAAACACTTGACTCTGAGGGGGCGGTGGCTGCTGGGGCTGAGGATGCATGGGAGGCTACGACACTAATGCCTGAGAGGTTGGAGTGCTCGACAGTGCATAGGTGTAAGATGGTGAAGGGGTAATAGGCTAGTAGACAACTTGAGCATTGGCTGGCCCTGAAAACATGTTGCTAGTAGGAGGGGAATAAGTGTTGGAGGAACTAGTGCCCCCCTGCGGATAGCCATAACTTTGTTGAGTATATCGTGAAGGATGTGAAAGGTATCCAATGATACTATTGGTGGCATGAGATGCCCCCGATGCATTGGCACCTTCAGGATGGGGGAGGTCTGGAATAATGGTATAGACATAACCGGATTGCGCATAAATCAAGTCATATCTCGTAGCAGTTTGGACATCTTCTTCCTCTATCTTAGGAAAATGGGACGCAACGTCTTTTCCAATGGGTGATAAAAGGCTCCTAAGAAACCAATCAAGATAGACACATTCTTTGAAGGGTGGGGCATGACATGTGCCCATCCTTCTATGCCACTCCTGAACATGATCGGAAAGATGAGTGGCAGAGGACTAACAGAATGAGGTCAAGAGCTCCATATCAGTGTCGTATCAGAGAGTTAACTAAAAATATGAGAGGAATTCTTTAGCAAGCATCATGAAAATGGAATGAGATGCGACGGGCTGGTCTACATACCATTTTGCAGCATCTCTACTGAGCGTGCATTGGAAAAGCCGAAGATGAATGTAGTCATTTGTGATGGAATTGGATGAACACCACATGTGGAAGTAGTGGACATGATTGGTAGGGTCCTTTCTAGAATTACACTCAAACTTTGGGATGTCGGAGGGAAGCTTAGTCGGTATAGTAGGCCAACTAGCATCATGGTGTATAGGGTCATATATCAACTAGCTAAAATCTAGGAGACTTAACCCAGCCATAAAAGGGAGCATGGGGGCTTCCAGAACAGTTCCTGAGATGGTTCCACTAGATGTGACCACCAAAGTAGAACTGGAGCAACCACCAAGTTGGGTTCCTCCACCAGTTTTGGGTCCAGACATGGTGACGATATGCGGTGAAGGAGGCTCAGAATCAGATGAGGAATTAGATGAAACAAAAGAAGTGTTGGTATGGGGACTCGAGGGACTATGAACTCGAACCTTGTGGGAAGGAGTAATATGCCCAAGCGGAAATTGAGGAAGAAGGCCTAAGAGTCTCTACGAAAAATGCCTTGGTGTCACAATGGTGGTAAGACACAAGTGACATGGAAATGGTGAAGGGAGATCAACAATATGCTTTGTCTCTATGTGGGGAGATAAATTAATTATGTTAAGTCTTGGCTTGGCGATGTAAACCAAGCACCCTTTGCTTAATGTATGTTTGTGTGTGCAGGTGTGTTTATTAATTAAGCCTAGATCGTGTTTGAAAAAGGAAAAAAGATTGTTGAAAATAAACTAAAATTAACAGCAAAAAATGAATAGAAAATCAATTAACTAAGACCCACCTGTTACCGGGAATAGTGTCCACTCGGAGCTGCTTTTCCCACTAAGACTAGTAGTTATATTAGAAACAAACAAGTAAAGACTACTTTCATTTTCCTTTATGAAAATAGATAAGAGTGGAACAAAGGACACCAACCTTAGTCTTGCGCTTGGTTCCTTACTTGATTCCTCTCCTTCCTGATAGATCTTTGCCGCTTCTTCTTCATCTGCCCAGCTTCAAACAGCACCTGTGGAACCAAAGCAGCATACCACTATCAAAGAACAGAGATCTATATTCATAAATAACATAGGACCAGATATGTATTAACCATACAAATGCATATACAATCAAACATACAAGAATATGGAGGAAAACTTGAATAGATTTATTAATATCAAGAATAGCAAGAGGATTACAAACAATAGTTCTGACCCAGCATCATCCTCCAACAAGAAATCCCTTCTTCACCTCAAGTAAAGCTTAGATCACCCAACACTATGAGTTTCACCAAAAAACCAACAGCACTTCTCTACAAGATACAAGATTCCAGCCTCCGGATCTCTGTGATGAGGGATCCATATATAGATGATTGTAGGGGGTGAGTCATCTTTTTGGGTTTTTATTAGTGTCCTCTCTCTGATGGTTCTTGATTCCACTTGGATACTAATGATCTCTTACTCATCCCTGGTCGAAAACAGAGAGGCAAGTATCAGAGGGGAAGTTTCTGGAAGATTCTATGATCTTCCACCTCGCAAACTGTCTCTTCCATTTTTCCATTCTTGCCCATCGCACCCTACAGAGGGGCCATCTAGTATGCATCACACCCTTTACACTAGGAAGGTGATATGCATCACACCCTCTGCACTAGGTATTCAGTATGGTCCAGTTTTGACCATTTCTGAGCAGTTTTTAGTGGAGAACTTCTAGGAGATGATGTAATCAGCTGACCTTGTTCCTTTAGGTAGTGAAGCAACACTTTTAGGGACTTAGGAGCCCTCAGTTTATGGACATTTATGATTGGGGTTACAGTGCCCAACAATGTCTATAACACCACCCAAATTGGGTTTGCAAACACTATGCTGGTTGGTGGCGAAATCAACCAAAAACACACTAAGAAGGTCAAGAGATTTAAGTTTCAGTGTGACTGGGATCAAATGACACTAGGCTGCTAGAAAGTGGTGTAGCAACAGCCAAAAACCAGAGAGGAAGATCGTTGCAAAAAGATAGGGAGATGGGTGTAAAACCTAGGGAAACCTATGGTACCCTAAGGCCAATGACCAAACAAGGTTTACGATGGAACTTTGGATGGAAACAACCTATCTTTGAAGATCTAAAACAGAAGGGTACAAATCTAGAAAATATGGCTGAAAGTGCTGCAAAAACTCAGACTTCTTACTCAAATGAGCTTCTCCTATAAAAGTGGAAGCGTACTAGAAGCCCTAAGGGGATGAATTTCACTTTGACGAGTAAATCATACTAGATCAAAGCCTAAGTGGGATAGGATAGTGGTTAACCAACCCAACGGACAGCTCTTGGAAAAACCCATAAACAGATCTGACAAAATCCTAGAAACCCTAAAAATCCCAAGTATTGACCTGATTTTAGGGGGATTGCACTTTTTGGGCTGAAAGGTGCGCTTTGGACCTCCAGATCGCTTTTGTGGTAGAAAAGTGCAAATTCTGCTCCTTGATTCCCGGTCGAAAAGTCTCTGAAAAATTTGTCATCTCTGTCGCGGCTGATTCCTATGACCTGCGGAAAAGACCAAAAAATTTCTTGAAGTTAGAAATTTGATAGATCTAGGGTTTAAAATCGAGTAAACAACATTAAGAGACTGACAAAAAAAAAACAAACAAAGAAAAAAACAAAAACAAAAAAACCTAAGCTAAATATTGAAGGTCACCCAAGTTTCTGGATCAGAAGTAAAAACTCGGTGGAGTCGTCAGTTTTTTTATAGTGTTTTCTTATCAAAGGTGTATGGAAATAAATCACCTAAGGTTGTGGATGACAAACAGTCTCAACAATATAAATGGCTGCTAAAAATTGTAGATATGTAGCAAATGATAGAAACAAAACCTTCCAAAGTCCTGATCTATGCCACAATCATAGTTAAACAGCAAAATGAAATAGTAATAAATATGGGTATCTCCAATAATCCAATGGAAACCAAATATACAAAGAATAGATTTTATTAAATAACACCTGAGAAGGGAACAAATAAATGTTACTAGCTCCCCTCTATGGGATGAGTTCTTGGTTATCCTCAAATGTCTTTAGCTTGTGTAGAGTCTCTCTCCTCTGTAATGTGTAAACCCAACAAATAAAATGTTTGAGCTCAATGGGAACTCAAATGGAAGAAAAATGGTATGCAACAATGATATAATCAGAGTTACAACAGTGAGTGCAATAATGAAAATGATCAAAAGTGAATAATGAATGGAAAACCCTTCTATTTATAACAAAATATTGAGTTATCCTCGAATAATGAGCAATAATAAAATATTATTAACCCCATTCTTTGAAAATAACCACTTGAAATATTTTATTATTTTTGGTTAGGAGGGAAAAAGTATTTAAACTTTTATTTGAAATAATAAATAAATAAATGATTTATTTATAATCTCAAGAAATATGGTTAAGGAATAATAAACAAATAATGATTTATTCAATTATTCCTAAGGGATTTAGTCAAACTTGACAACAAATAATAATTAATTAGTGATTAATTAATTATTCCTAGAGAAAAATAAGATAATTAATAATTTATGTGTTTATTTTTCATAACTGGGTCAAATATGACAAGGAATATTAATTAATCAATGGTTTAATTAATTATTCCTAGAAGAAAATTAAATAAATAGTGATTTATTTAATTTTTCTTCATGGGTTTAATTATAAATTACTTAACAAATGTGGTTTATTAAGTAATTTCTCGTAGTGAAAGCAATTTTACTATGGTAAAATTGGCCTTACAGCATGTACTTCATTCCATCTAGTAAATTAGGCTAGATGATCAATTTTATGGTGATAACAATCATCGTTCTTTGTTTCTTCTAAGCCTAAGTGATATTCCTTCGTGTCTTGAAGTTTTCATTTCTCATAACCTAACACATCCACTTCAACACCTGTCCCAGTGAATGAAGTCTCGTCTAAAGGTAACATGGGAAATATTACTACAACTTTTCCTGTTGACCTTTCAATTCAACCTGAACTTGTCAACATATTTCAACTAGGAGCATCTTTTACTTATTATGAGATTAAGTTTTTCTTGCCTCATTTCATGAGATTTTTTCACTGAGTCTCTACCATTTGCCCATTATTGCAATGGGGTTTTCATCCTATGACTCATAACCCTCACTCACCTGGGGGGCATGAGGGCATAGCCTTTTATGAGTTTTACTTTATTATTTGCCGAGTCGATTCTTACACGTCATGCCAACGGTGAAACTTCAGTTTCATTCTTTGTTGATCGATTACCTGAGTCCGAAAATGGGCTCCATTTGAACTTTTTACGCGTGGTCATCTGTGTCCTGGGGCTCCTAACTTAGGAGGTCCTGGTTTTCCTTCCTCATAGTTCTACTCCAACAACATTACTATTGCCTCAAATCATAAACTGGAATTCGAGAAGCAATTCAAGAAACAATTAAATCTTCACATAAAAAAACACACTTGTGGAAAGTAATTTACACTTGCATGAAAGGAAATAATGAAAATTAAACTATGTTATAGATGTATGTGAATTGTGGTTGATGGGGATCCGTCCATCTCTCAGTGAGCACACATGAACAACTATCACACTTTAAGAATCAAACAATGCTCATAACTCATAATATTGGAGAAAATGATATTATTCATGTTGAATGAACAATCATAAATCTGATGTTAATGAATAAATGATAATTTTTCAATTCCTTTGAAGGATGTTCCTCTTATTTATACATGAATTGGGAATATCTACTCAATAAATGTAGATCCCTTATGATCCAAGATCTTTCACTTATAGATGTGTTAAATAATTACATGCATAAATTGTAGCTTAACATGGAAATTTAATGTGCACATGAGAGGAGGAGAAACACATAAAGCATGAAAGAAGACAAAAAGACTTGATAAAGGAGTTCGTCCGACTTGGACTACGTCTCTAGGCCCTGCTCGATCAATGGGGAGGCCTTCATTCATTAAGTGGCATGAGAAAAAAGAGTACAAGCATTAGTTACAAAAAGGAACTTTATACCTCCATACTGAAAAATGGTTGAAAATTTCAAAACTTTGATGGAGAAATGGATAGCACCATTGCGTTCGTGGCGTCGAGAAGTGCTGAAACCATATAAAATCTATCAAAATATGACAAAGTGAAAATCTTCCTTCAACTACATGCGCTCCCTCCTCTGCCTAGTGCACTGATGAACTGCGTTCAAATAAAACTATGGTGAGGTATTTCTCAAGAAATCTATTGTGGTGCAGTTGGTTTGAGATTCGGTTATTATGGAGGAGGTCGGGCAGTCAAACCCCACCTCCTCCTTTTTTTTATATATCAAATTCTTTAATGGGAAGGGAGGTTGGGTTGGGCCCACCTTGGGTAGCCTGCCCACCTCACCTATCCCCTCTCCTTGACCCATATCTCATTTTTGTTAATGGATGACTGAGGCTGGGTCTGGGCCCTAAGGGCCGACCCACCTTAATGCACATTGTTTTTTTGAAACGTGGGTTGGGTTTGTGCCCCAAGGTCAGCCGACCCAAAACCTCTCACATTATTATGGTGGTTCCGTAGGATGGGGGGAGGGGCCAGGGGTTGTGACCTACCCCTCCATAAATATATGTTGAGTGGTTGGGGTGGCGGGGTTGGTGGCCTGCCACCCCTTTTTTTTAATATTTTTTTGTTTAATAAAAGAAACATGGCCAATTTTGAAAATTCGAATTTTGACCGAAGGAGTCATTTTAACTAGGAGACAATTTCGCATGGAATCTAGCCAGAGTTGGCTGGATTCTATTCGCCAAAAAAGTCCAAATTGTGTATTCATTAATCCTACCGAGCTAGCAAAAATTCAACCCATCTTTGACTGCCTCTATCTCCTTCATCAAGACTCGAATTGGAGTGTCGTTCACACCGTTGGAATCAGGACGACAAGCACTTTGATCTGATGTCAAGTTAATTGCCTTTCCACCACATTGAATTTGGAGCCTTTTCCATGCCACTGGCATCTGGAGATCCACCTGGATCAATCCTCCCCTTTGAGGAGCTTTTGGACCTCCAAAATATTTATTAGTCAATTGGCAAGTGAGGGAATTTTTACTTCACTCTTTCTTTTTCCAGCCATTTTTCCTTGCTAGGGTGCATCCCCTTGAAACCAACTCAAAGGTATTCCACATCTCCCCATCATGAAGTCCTGGTTCTTCTGTCAAGAATGATGTCTTCAGGTAACTCATCAAGATACTCTGGTGCAAAGTCATCAACTGTAGGAACTATGCCCACCTCTTCGGTGTCCATAATCAATGGTGGATCATACAGATTTAAGTTTTCCACATTCACTATGGAGCACATTTGCATATATATCGGCAAATCAAGACGAAAGGCATTGTTTCCAATCTTCTCCAAGATGGTGAATGGACCATACCAGATTGGTCGCAACTTCTTCCCTTCTCCCTTCATCCCATCCTTGCTTATATGGAACCACACTTTGTCACTCACTTGAAATTGATGGTCAACTCGGTGTTTTTCATGTCGAGCCTTGTACTGGGCTTGACTTTTCTCCAACTACTCCTGTGCTGCTTGGTGAATCAATTGGATCTGCTAAATGAACTATTGTGCTTTGTCCCTGTCATCACATCCACTGGATTCATCTTCCCTTCCAAAGACCATATCAAAAGGGTCTTTTGGTAGGTAGCCAAAACATGACTCAAATGGTGAACGATGCGTAGATGAGTGCACTGCTCGATTGTAGGAATGTTGCACATATGGAAGATTCTCATCCCACAACTTAGGATGTTTCCCACAATAGCCTCGCAACAAGTGTACCGCAATGCAGTTGAAAACCTCTATCTGTCTGTCAGTCCGTGGATGAAATGTTGTGCTTCTTTTCAACTTGGTGTCCATCATCTTCCACAAGCTAGTCGAAAACTCTACAAGAAAATGAGAGTCTCGATTTGACACAATTGATGTGGGAAACCCAAAATGGACCCAAACATGCAGAAAGAAAGGATAAGCAGTCTGCTCTACAGTGATCTTCTTTTTACAAGGCATTAAAATACACATCTTACTAAAATGGTCAACAATGACATACAAATAGCCATGACTTTTCCTAGACAAAGGCAAACCTCCTACAAAATCCATCAACACACTTTCCCATGGATGACTCGGAATAGGGACTAGTGTGTAGAGCCCAAGTTTTCTATTAGAGGGCTTTGAAACAGAACACATCACACATCCCTTTACAGAGCAAGTCACAATGTTCTTCATATGAGGCCAAAAACAAAATCTTTGTACATGACACAAAGTTTTTTCAACACCAAAATGACCAGACACAAGGGAGGTGTGGGCCTCTCAGATTACATGTACCCTTTCTCCTGTGGGTATGTACAATTTTCCAAGATGATACAATAGTTTCCCCTGCAAGTGATATTTGACCACCTATGAACCATGGGTTAGTCTTGCATAAATATCCTTAAAGTCATCATTTTTAGCATATTGTTCAGCATAACTTTCAAAAGATAATGAAGCATTATGCAAAATAACACAAGCAGAAATAGGAGGGCGAGATAGCATATCAGCCACTTTGTTACTAGTGCCCTTCTTATACTTTGTTACCAGATGAAACTACAGAAGAAAACCCATCTGCCTGAAATGACGAGATTGTTTCAACTTGGTTTGTGACTAAAGATACTACAAGGGCTGATGATCCGTATGGATGATGGTCTCCTTTCTGATTAGGTAGTGTTTCCACTTTTTCATACTCTGGACCAAGGCATATAACTCCTTATCATAAGGGGATAGTTTATAACAACCTGAGAGAAATTCTCTGAATGGCAACATATCGGCTTCTTTTGCTGCATCAGTACAGCTCCCATGGCATATCTGATGGCGTCTGTCTCGATTTTGAATGGCTATTGGAGATCTGGTAAGGCCAAGACTAGTGTGGTGCTGATCTTTTCTTTCAATGTTTCAAAGGACTTCTGTTGTTTTCCTCCCCATTGAAAGACTTGCTTTACACTTGTCAATGCGTGTAAAGGTGTTGCAATAATAGATAAATTGGCAATAAATCTCCTCCAATACTGTACTGCACCCAAAATAATGTGAACCTCAGTTACACTAGTAGGCTTAGTCTAATTTACAATTGCTTCAACTTTAGAAGGATCAATTTTTAGTTGACCATGACCAACAATATGACCTAGGTAAACCAAAGAGGTTTTCCCAAACTCACACTTTGACAATTTTACATAGAGTTTTTCTTTTTTCAATACATCAAGCACTTTTTTCACATGGCATACATGTTCATTCCAACTTTTACTAAAGATAATAATATCATCTAGATATACATGAACAAATTCATCAATGAAAGGCCTAAAGAGATCATTCATGACCCTCATGAAAGTGGATGGAGCGCTGCAAATTCCGAAGGGCATCACCATCCATTCGGACAACCCCTATTTGGTCTTGAAGGTGGTTTTCCACACATCCTGCTCTACAATTCGGACCTAGTGATAACCACTACACAAATCCAATTTGGTGAATAGATAGCATTATTTAACTGATCTAACAATTCATTAATGCAGGGAAGAGGGTAACAATTTTTCACCGTGATTTTGTTTAGTGCTCGATAATCCACGCACATCCTCCATGTGCCATCTTTCTTCAGCATTAAGATAATTGGTGAGCCACATGGAGAAGTGCTCGGTCTGATGACCCCTTGGTTAAATAGTTCCTACAATTGATTTTTTATCTCCTCCATCTCAATGGTTGACATACTGTACATGCCAATATTTGGTAAAGGAGCATCATGTTGCAAATGGATCTCATGTTGGATTTCCCTCTTCGAAGATAATCCCCTTGGTTCCTAAAACATCTCATCATAGTTATAAATTAATTCACATAATTCCTTTTTATGCACATGATCACAACCCAGGAAAGCATCGGATAATTCGACATCTTTCCCCCTTACAACCATAAGCATGCAACCCTTACCGGAATTCACCAACCTCTTCATTTTTCCTGCACTTACAAGGCTGGCATTGATTTTAGTTTGATGAGCCCTTACAATATATTCCATCTTTTGTGATTTGGTATTTGTTTTCATGACGGAAGAATATTGCCTTTCTATCATATATATATGGACTCCCTAACACCATGGCACAAATATCCAATGGTATCACATCAAGTTTTACCTCATCCACTAACTTAGAAGTGATCACAAATTTAACCTTGCACTGCTTAGTTACATTTAGTTTCACTTTATCATGTATCCATGCAAGTGGGTAAGGTTTTGGATGTGGTTTGGTTTCCAAGCCTACCTTCTTTACCAAGGGCTCTAAAATTAAGTTTGCTTGGGATTCGGTATCATATAGAGTTTCCACTTTTGTATGATTTATGATAACTCTAATATGAAATAGCTCAATTCTCTTTTGTTCATTAGGAAGAGACTCATTTATTGAACTAGTGCCTTCATGTGATTCAGAATTAACATGAGGCGTAAGAGTACCTTTTGTTCCTGCTGATGTGACCAATGCTTCATCTCCTTAATCAGATCCAAGATCTTGTTGAACAGTTGCCACTATCTTCTACTTTCCTTTTCCTCCATACTTCTATGGTCTCTTTTCCAGGTACAATTTCCAACAATGATCGTTGTCATGACCTTCCTTTTTACAGTGAGTGCAGTAAGGTCTTTCTCCTTCAGCATTCTTGGTTGATGCCGTCCTCTTCTCCTTTCCTTTCCCTTTCACTTTGGGTTTTCCATTTGGAGGTTTGAAAGGTGGTTTCTTGAAATGATCATCTCTTTCATTTTTGCCCCTATTCTCAAGATGGATGGCCTTTACATTGGCCAAGTCAATAGTAGTTGGTTCAAACAATAATAATGAATGTCTAAGGTAATATGTAATGATACGATATACTTAGCTACTACTTTAGGTGAGTCAAGTGCAATGCCCAAATTAAGTGCTTGTTTTCTAAATTCCTCTGTAAAGATTTGAACATCCTGACCTGCCTTGCCTTAAGTATTGCCAATCCATTAAGGATTTTTTTATAACCCAAGGGATAAAATTGTTCCTTTAATGCAGAAATGAAACTAGCCCATGAGGAAAGAAGATTACCCGTGCTCTTACTGCTTCACAATTTGCTCTCCCACCAAACGAGAGTGGTGCTACTCAGCTGAAGAGAGGCCAACTGAATCTTTGCCTTGTCCTCTTCGATCTGCTGAATCTTGCAATTGATTTCAATCTGCCTAATCTAGTTATTAAGCTTTTCTACATTACTTTCACCGTTAAACATGGGAAGATCAAATTTGACATCTAATTTAAAGAAAGGTTTCTTAGATGCAACCCTTGAATTTCTATGATGATGGTGATGAGAGGAAGAAGAACTTTCACTTGTGGAAGGAGAAGGAGGGGTTTCTTCTCCACCATTTCCATGCACTGAACCATGTTATTCTAGATTTCTCTAGTCTGCTTTCTCCAGCCTTGAAAACAATTGACTGACATTTTATGCCATTGTATAGAAGGTTTTGCAGAAATTGCACTCCTCTTCATGATGAGCCTCTTCATCTGCCATGTTTCTCCTTTGATGTGCACGCGCTGCTTCGAGATCGAAAGACTTTAGTTTCCCTTCACCTCTTCAAAGCATGTTTCTTGTTAGCATACAAAAATGCAACTCACATTGAAAAAGACCTACTCTGATACCACTTGATCCAAGATCTTTCACTTATAGATGTGTTAAAGAATTACATGCATAAATTGTAGCTTAACATAGAAATTTAATGTGCACATGAGAGAAGAGGAGAAACACATAAAGCATGAAAGAAGACAATAGGACTTGATAAAGGAGTTCATCCAACTTGGACTACAACTCGAGGCCTTGCTCGATCAATGGGGAGGCCTTCATTCATTAAGTGGCATGAGAAAAAAAAGTACAATCATTAGTTACAAAAAGGAGCTTTATACCTCCATACTGAAAAATGGCCGAAAATGCAGAACTCTGATGGAGAAACAGACAGCGCCATTGCATATGTGGCATCGAGAAGTACTGAAACCATATAAAATTTGTCAAAATATGACAAAGTGAAAATCTGCCCTCCTGCAAAAATCTGCCTGGAACTACGTGCACTCCCTCCTCTGTCAGGACACACTGATGAACTGCGTTCAATTAAAACTATGGTGGAGGATTTCTCAAGAAATCTGTTGTGGCATAGTTGATTTGAGATTCAGTTATTATGGAGGAGGTCGGGCGGTCAAACCCCGCCTCCTCCCTTTTTTATATATCAAATTCTTTAATGGGAAGGAAGGTTGGGCTGGGCCCGCCTTGAGTGGCCTACCCACCTCACCTGTCCCCTCTCCTTGGCCCATATCTAATTTTTATTAAAGGACGGTTGAGGAAGGGTCGACGCCCCAAGGGCCGACCCGCCTTAATGCATGTTGTTTGTTTTGAAACGGGGTTGGGTCCGTGCCCCAAGGCTGGCCCACCCAAAACCTCTCGCATTATTATGGTGGTTCCGTAGGATAGGGGGAGGGGTCAGGGGTCATGGCCCACCCCTCCATAAATATATGTTGAATGGTTGGGGTGGTGGGGTTGGTGGCCTACCACCCCTTTTTTTAATATTTTTTTTGTTTAATAAAACAAACATGGGCATTTTTGAAAATTCAAATTTTGACTGAAGGAGTCATTTTAACCATGCGATAATCTCACCCAGAATCTAGCAGAAGATGGCCAGATTTTGTCCACCGGAAAAGTCCAAATTGTGTCTTCATTAATCTTGCCTAGTTAGAAAAAAGTCAACCCAACTTTTACTACCTCTATCTCCTTCATTCGGACTCAGATTGGAGTGTCGTTCACACCGTTAGAATCGAGGCAACACGCACTTCGATCTGATGTCAAGTTAATCGCCTTTCCACCACTTTGAATTTTGAGCCTTTTCCATGCCACTGGTGTTTAGAGATCCACCTGGATCACCTTAAATATCTACTAGATCCATACTTGTCTTAAATTATCCCTAAATACTAGATACATATCTTATGACACATCAAGATCTCCATGATCTTTCTCCTTGGAATATGGTCCACCTCTTGAGTTGAAATTCAAATTTGTGCATTGGGGGCCACACAAGGGTGCCTTGTGTTTTGGAGAATTTGGTATCTATGGATAAATACTAATTCCCTAGATAAGTAGATGTATCTAGAACAATAGTTTAAAGTGTTTTAAAGCAATAGATAAGATGAGAAGATAAGAAGACTTACTTGTAGTTCTGTTTTCCTCTCGTCTCCCTTGTATTGATCCTATCGCTCCTTCCCGTACTTAATGCGCTTGAGAGGTGCTAATCAAAGCACACGATCTATTGAATATAAGTGAAAGGAATCATATACAATTCACACATATAAGCATTATGAAACAATACAAATATATGGGAGAAAGATTCAAACACTTTATGAGATAGAAGAAGGAATGACAACCATTGGTGTTGGATTCAAAGCCATTCCTTCAGCTTGGATCCCATCCAAATCACATTAAAAGCATGAAAAAATTGTACCATTACAATACTTGCTTCAAAGCCAAATTTCATAGCAGCATTATCTCCTTCCAATTCAACATAATCCAGTGCCTAATCACTTAGATGAGTCGTCAATTTATAGGAAGATGAAGGATTTTTTGTCATAAATGGCAACAATGAATGGCCTTCCATACTTAGAATTAGTTCCATGGAGGAAGGGATGAGAGGATATGATGCACCTTAACTCTTTCCTCATCCATTTTCGAGCTCATACAAGTTGATAAGTGAGGGAACCTTCTAGATGACTCCAAAAGATAATAATATTCCCCAAACCCTGTGAATTTCGCTCATTCTCGCCCAGCAAAAGAGAAAGGAAGCTTAAGTGCTCTACAGAGCACCCTGTCAATGGACTCAGTTGCTCTATAACACACCTTTACAAGGGCTTACCTACACTAGTCCCTCTAGAGGCTATTTCTGGATGTCTTCAAGTCATGAAATTGCCTAGGAAGGAGGCATTCAAAAGGGGTGACTTGTTTAAGGCATGAAGCAACTAAAATTAGGGTTTGATGAGCCCTAAAACACTGATTTGGTTGTTAAGATTGATGTTCCCAAATGGATCTGTAACAATTTCCCCCTAAAGCATGAAGTTGGAAAAATGCCAATGTCTAACGAAATGCTTTACGATGTGATGAGGAGGTATCAAAGTGGAAGGTGACCTACATCAGTTACAATAAATATATCATGGTATTTGATTTTAGATGAACCACTGAGGAAAGGCATACCCATGCTCATCTTATAAACTTTCATACCTGTACATAAACAGTCATCTACAGATATAGACCCATGATTGGAATGGCCATCAATGTAAAGCCATTGTACATATGATTTAGTACTCCTGAAATCATAGCCCGGATGGATAAAACTAGATCGGGGGTCGTCTATCTCATTCAATCATTCGCTCAAGTACGAGTCTAACCATGTAAATATGTGATTCTAAGTAGAAAATTGGAAGACACCATCTGATTACCAACCAACGATGTAAGTCGTTAACAGATGCGAGAGAAATCACCAATAAAGAAAATCCTCAAGGTACTGCAGTACATTCTGCATGGTGTGAATGAATGATTTCATGTCAAACACCATACAAAATATTTCGGTCGAAGGCCATTGATGTATGCCTATCACCGGAAGCAAGAAACCTGCCATTGATGCATGCAAGCCTCAAGGTATTTAAGGGTGTTTCTAAGTCAACTTCTTGGATAATGTGCTGATGTCGACAAGAAGTGACACATCGCAGGAGGGCCTTGATGTATCCCACATCAATGACACAAAAAGAGTGTAGTGATTTTGGAGATGGAATTTGATTTATGACACAAGGTTTAGGAATGGCAGTCATGAAAATGAAGTTTTATAGTATTGCAAAGAATGAATTTTGACTGAATGACTTCTCTTGAATATGTCAGCGACACTAAAATGAATTGGTAGCATTGACCCAAAACAAAGTGATGGATGGTATGATAGACCAATGGTATGATAACCATCAAGCTGATAACCCAACCCAAATAGTCACGGTGATGGAGTGAAAATGTCATGTTCAAGAGCGACTTGCTACCATAAAGTGGTTTTCCCCTTTTCCCATTTTCCCCAGTCATTGTTGACTAGTACCTCTTTATTTTTTATCAAGCTTGAGGAGGATAACATATGATTGTTGTATAATTCCACCCTTCAGGTGAATCCATCACTATTTTATGTTTTAACGAGTCTAGAGAAGGTGAAACTCAGTCTTGTCTAGATGGACAAGTTTGTCGCTATTTGATGTTTTAACGAGTTTAACGACAAAGATAAATCAATCATTTTCATGTTTCGAGAGTTTGAAAAGGGACAAAAAGAAAACTCCACAAGTTATTTTTTGTAAATTAATCTCTCAAGCCCAAAAAAGCGTAAAATAATACAAGAGAGATGTCATCTCCAATTCGTTAACGAGCTGGAAAGGACAAACGCTTAACAATCTTTTCATGTTTAGAGAGTCTAAAAATAGCTTAAAGAGGAATCCACTTTGAGGAACAAGTGGTGTCTAGGGTAGCAACTAGTTCTGGTGATGTTGGAACTTCTCAAAACATGTTAATTTGTGTGAAGAGGCTGGCTAATAATACCACTCATTGTAACTGTTCCTAAAAAAGGGTAAAACAACCAAGTGAAAGCATATGATCAGCCAAAGGGATGGTGGCGATGGTATGAAGACAACCAAGGCTCATATGATGAAAAATCCTAATAGAATGGAAATCACAAGGGTTAAAAAAGGAAATGGGTTCATTTTTATACAAGCTTGAACCATAGGGAACTATGCTTGGATTCAATTTCATGTTTACACAAGCTTGAAACAAAAAACTATGCTTGGATTCAGTTTCATTTTTACGCAAGTTTAAAACGAAAAACTATGCTTGAATTCAGTTTCATTTTTACACAAGCTTAAAATGAAAAACTATGCTTGAGATTGGTTTACATGCCCCCAGCATGATGAAAGGGAGAGTCTCCTGTAACCAAATGGAAGTCACTGCGGTGAAGCAGGATGGTTATCCAACACCTTTTTGGCTTCGTCCAGATAGGGACAAAGGTGAATGGGGTGATTCCCTTCACATAACCTACAGGGAAACTTAACTTTACCACTAGGTGCATGCCCCCCAAGCTTCATTACATTCACCTAAGTAGACCACTCGTGGCTATCAGATGGATGGAATGAAGGTTCATTTACAAAATCAAGTGAAAGACTCGACTGGGATTTTATGATATCTAATCAAATACTCGACTTGGAACTTTGCTCCAGGGGACCTTGTTTAATTTTTTAATGAGCTTGACATAAGGCAAGGAACTCTGATTAGATTCCTTGTTTCATTTTTTAACAAGCTTGACACAAGACAAGGAACTATGCTCATACTCCTTATTTCATTTTTTAACGAGCTTGACACAAGCCAAGGAACTATGCTCGTACCCTTTGTTTCATTTTTTAACGAGGTTGAGATAAGACCAGGAACTATCCTCATATCCTTGGTTTCATTTTTTTTAATGAGGTTGACACAAGATAAGGAACTATCCTCATGGGAGCTATTTCATTTTTTAATGAGGTTGACACAGTAAAAGAACTATCCTCATATTCTTTGTTTCATTTTTTAACGAGGTTGACACAAGACAAAGAACTATCCTCATATTCCTTGTTTCATTTTTTAACGAGCTTGACACAAGACAAGCAACTATGCTCAGATTCCTTGTTTCATTTTTTAATGAGCTTGACACAAGACAAGGAACTATGCTCAAGGACCTATTTCATTTTTTAACGAGGTTGACACAAGACCAGGAACTATCCTCATTGGCCTATTTCATTTTTAATGAGGTTATGTGATGGGAATCACCCCATTCACCTTTGTCCCCAATGGAGTCTCCAATTTGTTTTGGATAATTTGGTGTCTAAGGATAAATAATAATTCCCTAGATAAGTAGTTGTATCTAGAACAACTTAAAGTGTTTTAGACATTTCCTATAAGCAATAGATAAGATGAGAAGATAAGAATGCCTACTTGTATTTCCGCTTTCCTCTCGTCTCCCTTGTATCGATCTTGTCACTCCTTCCCATACTTAATACACTTGAGAAGAACCCTGTAAACACAACAGAAAACAAAGATCCGATAAAAGCACACGATCTATTGAATATAAGTGAAAGGAATCAGATACAATTCACACATATAAGCATTATGAAACAATACAAACATATGGGAGAAAGGTTCAAACACATTATTAGATAGAAGAAGGAATTACAACTATTGGTGTATGATTCAAAGCCATTCCTTCAGCTTGGATCCCATCCACATCACATCAAAAGCATGGCAAACTTGTAGCATTACAATACTTGCTTCAAAGCCAAATCTCATAGCAGCATTATCTCCTTACAATTCAACAGAATCTAGCCCCTGATCACTTAAATAAGTGGTCAATTTATAAGAATATGAAGGATGTTTTGTCATAAATGGTGGCATTGAATGGCCTTCCATACTTAGTATTAGTTCCATGGAGGAAGGGATGAGAGGATAGGATGCACCTTAACTCATTCCTCATCCATTTTCGAGATCGTAGGAGTTGATAAGTGAGGGAACCTTCTAGATGACTCCAAAAGATAAGAATGTTCCCCAAACCCTATGTGAATTTCGCTCATTCTCACCAAGCATAGGTGAAAGGAAGTCCAAGTGCTCTGCAGAGCACCCTGGTAGTGGACTCAACTGCTCTACAGCGCACCTTTACAAGGGCTTACCTGTGTTGGTCCCTCTAGAGGTTATTTCTGGATTTATTCAAGTCCTGAAATTGTTTGGGAAGGAGGCATTCAAAAGGGGTGACTTGTTTAGGGCATGAAGCAACTGAAATTAGGGCTTGATGAGCCCTAAAACACTAATATAGTTGTTGGGATTGATGTGCCCAAATGGATTTGTAACACTTTGGAAGCTTCCAATTGATCTACACATGTCATCAAACTCAAGCCATTTTTAGGTATAAGAAAATACATGTTATTTTTCTAACTTTTAATCATAAATTCATTCTAAATACATGAAATTAATAACTTTAGAAAATGTAAATGTGAACTCATGTAGTGATGATAATGTAGGGTTATGTAATGATAATGTTGTGGAATGAGGTGACAAAATGAGGATAAAGGTGAAAAATAGAGTGAAATTAAATGTTAATTTGGCGGACCAACATACCCCCCAACTGAAGTTATTTCATGTCCTCATGCAACTATTGCATTGATTAACTTAATCATGATTTAATATTTTTGAATTGCCTTTCTTATATATGAACTTTGGCTGATATCGATTTTTTTTAACTTCACATAATTTTTTGACAACTTTGTTCTTTTTGCAAAGTGTTCTATCTGAAAAAGATTCAATTGCAACATATTATTTTGGTTGGTTCTTGTGTGACAACCAAAATTTGATTAGTATTGGTTCTCATGTAACAATACTTTTGTTGTTTTTTGAAAACATGTAATCAACCCTTCATTCTTTGATCATTATTTGCAAAACATGTAACATTTAAATCATAATGTAATAGTTGTTGTTTGGAAAAGTATGTTGGTTAGGATGACATGTGCTTAAAGGACATAAATGACATAAATGAGATATGAAAGGTCATAATGGAATATGAATGTGATATATATTGTGAAATGTGAATATGAGGTATGAACATGAATTCCCCCCCTAACTAAAGGTATTTTCAGTTTTTGTTTTATGAAATGAGAAAGGGAACATGGTGAAAATTTTTCCAAAAATTATAATTTCAGTATTAAAGGAATTATATGATAAAAAGCTAGAAAATAACATACCTTTACTTACCTAAGTGGAAAAACTGTGTATATGTAGAAAAATGTAGCTCTTGTTGCTGAATCATGGAATGAAAAATGCAAGAATGTGATATGTGTCTTGGTTGCATACATGATGGATGAAGTCGTGAATGTGAGTCCTTTATTACTGCTACTGAATCTATTCCAAAGTATAAAATATTGTTGAATCTGATACTGAATCATATAGTCTTCATGTCATCCCATATCGTGGGACAATTCTTTCCATGTGAATAGATGTGTCGATGTCAAACATGAAAAGAAGTCATTGAATTACCAACGATTGATGAATGTCATTAACCAATGCGAAGCAAACTCACCATTAATGTCAATGAGTGCCAAGGTACATAAGTACATCTTGAGAAGTGTGAATAGATGAGTTGATGTCGAGCCACTTGCAAGATCCAATGATCAAGGGATATTGATGTGTTCCCATGATTGTCAATGATAGAAATTGTCATTAATGCATACAAGCCTCAAGGTAATAATAATGACTCTAGTCTTTATCCCACATTGGTCAATGGGAGTTTGTACAAAATGATTGGTAGGACTACAGATAAAAGATGTCACGGTCAAACAATTTTTATGATAAGGAAAACAAGGCAATGTAGAGAGATGGATGGTTTATTCATGAGCAAAAAGATGAACTGAAAAGAAGGAAAAAATGTATGCAACTCAGAAAAGTAGACATGTATGAAGTCATGATGGATAAGGAAATGAATCAGTGGACTCCAAAATGGATGACTGATGAGGCTTTGAAGGATAAGTGTGGGTAAACACATCATGACACAAAAGGTTTATGTGTATGGGAAAATGTCATGACATATGTAATGAAGAATTTACTTCTCCAAGCTTTCAATGATGCATGCTTTATTGTGATTTTTGGAGATCAAAACTACATGAACTTGAATTGTCTGCGCACCTATAAAATCTTAATATAAATCCTGCATGAAAACTATGAGAGATTTTGAAAGATATAAAGCAAGAATGAGTATGAATGCTTAACAACCAGAATAAAATGATTTTTTTACCTGTTGCCTTTGCGCACAAGTTCCTTTGAAGTAAATCCAAGAAAGAAATTAGCATAAATCGTTTCCGAGCATTATGAAATGTCCATTTGCGAATTATTATTATATTTTATTTTATTTTATTGTATTAAGTTTTTTTTTAATTGTTTTTTTGAAGTTTTTTTTATTATCTGCTTTTATTTTTATATATTTTTAATTGTTTTTATTTTTTTTATTCCAAATTTTGTTGGAATAATTACTGAGGGGGGGGGGGTGGGGGGTGAATCAATATTAGAAAGTCAATAATATTTATTTTCACAATTATATTTGTATACGCTACTTCAGTTAATGAAACTTGCGTATATATGCAAATGTAGATAAGGAAACTAGCGTATATCCTGCAGACTTATAATTTAGTTAATTCTTCATATGTTGATCTTTAATCTGTGCCTCAGAACCATATAACAGTAACCAGGTACAATAAAAATAGAGCAGACAATCACACACAAGAACACAAGATATAAGGTGGAAACCCAATGTGGGTGAAAACCAAATGCTGCAATTCGTCTCTATCTTCTTTTAATAAGAAACTTCTTTTTACAATATTTTTGTACTAGTTCAGTCTTATACCAGTACATAGGCTTCTACCTGCAGAAGGCTACAACCTTTTCTCGTTCTCCAGCTTCTCCTGGAATGGAGCTACAACCCCCTTAGCTCTTGTACTAGCTGATGTACCAGTATGTAGGTGCTGACCTACAGAAGGCTACAACCTTCTCTTTTCTTCCAGGGACCACATTTCATAAATTTTCAAACTGGATCCATCAATAACATCACTCAAACATCAAAATATATTTGCATCAATCAATCTCCTTTGCACCAACCAAAACAGAATCAAACAATCACTTCTTTGAATGTTGTAACCAAAATATAGTAACAGTACCAAAACCCAACCTAGAACCCAGAACACTGCAACAACAATAGAAGTAGCTAAAACATATTTTATGAGACGTACACTACTTCAATGTATTGAACCTGCATTCATATGTTGTTATATGAAGGCAAACCTACGTATACGCTGTTTTGAAATGCCAAACCAGCGTTTATATGTGCCTTTGCTATACTGAACCTGCGTACAGATCTATAAAAGATTATTTAACCTTTACAACTATTCAGACATCAGTTATACCCAAATCATCAGATTTACAAATTATGACAAGCGCCAATTATTTAGATAAAAGATCAAAGCCACACAAAGATACTTCTCTTCAAGCCTTAAGATCTTGACCCATTAATAGAACTTATCCTTCATCAAGCGCTTAGGTTCCTCCTTGATTCATATCCAGCTATGCACCATAACCCAATGACCAATATTCTAGATCTTCCTCTTCGTTAGATATTCAATACTTGAGTACTTTTGCGTAATGATCTTCTCCTCCTTTTATAGTCTTAGGTGTTACTCAATACCATGGTCCAAAACCACTTAGGATCAATACCTTCAACCAAATACCTGGGGTCAACACTTAGGACAAGATACCTTGGACCAATACCATGGGTCAAAATACCATGGTCCAAATACCATGGACCAAAACCAAATTCTCCAACATGTACACACCTTTGCTTACGTGAAAGTGCGTGTATACGCATACGCGCCTTTTGGTCGGCGAACCCGCGTGTATATGTGGCTTGGTTAAGGGGCACCTGCGTATATCTCTTTTTCCTTCATTCTGAGAGCTTGAACTGTGATCTTTCATCTGAGTGGGTTGCCATCAAGGACAACACCTGTGTCATATCGCCAAACATGTGTCATAATGCCAACAATCTCCCCCTTTGGACTTAATGGCAACCCCAAGTCACTCTCCCCCTTTGTCATCAAGGGCAAAGGGTTATGCTCCCCCTGAGTACATATTGAAATCTTTTTTATGCTGAAGTGTGTTGATCATGCTCCCCTTAACTATAAGCAAGGTCTACAAAAATATTTTCTACAAGAAGAACATGACTCTATACATCATAAATGACCTTCCTATCACCAAAGACTCATACATACATCCATCTCCCAACCAAGGGGGGATATACCAAGATTGACTCATCCACCCAACCAAGTGGGGATATACCAAATGTTTATACATGATAAAACAAGAACATTACATCATCCATCCCAGGCATAGTGGGGAAACAAACTAGGTCATTACATGACCTTGATAATAAAAGATACATGACATAGATACAAAATATCTAAAACAAGATTATGATAACCATCAGCAACTATCATCATTAGCATTTGTCAGTCACCATCTAGACCAACAACCATGATCTCCCTCTGCACCTGTTCCACGTGTATCAAGAACAACTGTGAATTTGTACCCAGATCTTCTAAGATAATGCAAACAATGCATTATTAGAATTATATGCTCCCCCTGAACCTGTGCCAAATGATTATTGACAGACTCTTTTCATCCTGAGTCCGGCCCATTGTTTTTCTTGAAACCAACATATGTTAGAAAATTATATATTACAAAGCAATGGAACACATAGAATATTGCATAAATATAAAAACAGAAAATGCATAAAACCAGAGAGACACAGATATACGTGGTTCACCCAGTTTGGTCTGCGTCCACCCCAAACAGCCAGTCCTTCCTTTCTATTATCTAGCAAAATGAAGAGACACAACCTACAACAAATCCGCTGTAATATCCTCTATTTTCTCTCACAGTCTCACCTCTATGTTTCTCGCTCAGAGAATACACATATATTACAAAACCTCAATACAGTGCCCTCATACAAAAAGAGGGGTTTCCTTTTAGGGAAAAAAACCCTAAACTAAACATAAGTTCTACCATTAGATCATCCACCTAATGAATGGCCCAGATTGACTAGAAATTACTATACTTTTACAAGGCAATTTTACATACTTTTTTAGCTTTGGGGGCGCTACCCCCAAAATGCCCGTGGGGGGACTGCTGGCCCCCAGACCCCCCAGCCAGGGGGGGGGTATTGGCCCCCACGAACCCTCGCAGGGGGGACAAGTCCCGCCGCACCCCCCCACGTGGAGGGGTGTACAAACTTCCTGGGGTATACATCCGGCTGAAACAAAGACCTCTAAATAATCATGCTCCACACCCAACAATCTCCCACTTGGAGAATGATTGTAGCAACTCCACCACTGCTTCATTTACTGGACAATGACTCCTCTTTGGACCTGGCTATTTCTCATCTTCATCGTCATCCTTGAAGACCAATTGAAACTGAGGATATTCTTAGTTTCTCCTTGGTTGCAATTTTTTTTAGCATATCTGCAGGATTCGGGCTAGTGTGTATCTTTTCCAGCTTCAACTCTCCATCTTCCAACACTGATCATATGACATGGTACTTGATTTGTATGTGTTTAGTCCTAGAATGAAATGTTGAGTTCTTTGCAAGATGAGTGGCACTTTGGCTATCACTGTATAACATGCCCATATCATGCTCCTTACTCAATTCACCCATAAACCTTTGTAACCAAATCATTTCTTTACTAGCCTCTGTAGCAGCAACATACTTTGCTTCTGTTGTTGAAAGTGCAACAACACTTTGGATTTTTGAAACCCAACTGATAGCTATTCCACCTATAGTAAATACATATCCTGTAGTGCTCCTCCTATTATCTTTGTCATCTACCATATCTGCGTCAACATATCCCTGGAGATAAATGTTTGAACCACCAAAGCATAATGCTTGATTTGTGGTACCTTTCAAATATCTGAGAATCCATTTCACTGCCATCCAATGTTCCTTTCCTGGTTTGTTCATGTACCTGTTTACAACTCCCACTGCATGTGCAATATCAGGCCTTGTGCAGACCATTGCATACATTAAGCTTCCAACTGTTGATGCATATGGAACTTTAGACATATAATCCATGTCTTCTTGGGTCTGCGGGCACAATTCCTTACTGAGTTTGAAATGGCTAGCAAAAGATGTACTAACTGGTTTTGCATTGTTCATATTAAATCTTTTCAACACCTTTTGTATGTACTCATTCTGAGACAATGTTAATTTGCGATTTTTCCTATCTCTAGTTATTCTCATACCAAGGATTTGTTTTATAGCTCCCAAATCCTTCATCACAAATTAATTTTCCAATTTTCTTTTGAGCATATTTATTTCCTGCATGTTAGACCCTGCAACAAGTATGTCATCCAAGTACAATAACAATATAATGTAGCTGCCATCATTTTGTTTTTTCAGATAAACACAATGATCAGAGTGACATCTAGTATAACCTTGTTCAGACATAAACTTGTCAAATTTTAGATACCACTGCCTTGGAGCTTGTTTTAAGCCATACAAGCTCTTATTCAACCTGCACACTATTTTCTCCTTTCCTTTCACCTCATATCCTTGTGGCTGCTGCATATATATCTCTTCCTCCAAATCCCCATGGAGAAAGGTTGTCTTTACATCTAATTTCTCAAGATGAAAATCAACTGCTACTAGACTTAAAATAGTTCTAATTGAAGTCATTTTAACAAAAGGAGAAAATATTTCATAAAAATCAATACCTTTCTTCTGTGCAAACCCCTTCACCACAAGTCTAGCTTTGTACCTTTGTTTTCCTCCATCTTCTTCCTTCAACCTGTAAACCCATTTATTCTTCAATGTAGTTTTTCCTGCAGGCAACCTGACTAAATCCCAAGTCTGGTTATGCATTAACGAGTCCATCTCTTCTTCCATGGCTACCTCCCACTTCTTCCTGCTTTCAACCTGCATTGCTTCTTCATAACATTCGGGTTCACCAGAATCAGTCAACAATAAATAATATAATGAAGGAGAGTATCGTTCAGGGGGTCTACTTATCCTGGTAGATCTTCTAAAACCACTTTCAGGTGTTTGGGGTGCCTGTTGTAGTTGTGATGGTTGTTGTTGTTGTGGTTGTTGATTATTATTATTTTCATGCACCTTTACTTTTTCAGTGATTTCATCAAGAACTACGTATTCCTTGTTTTCTTTTTCCTGTTTCTTTTCCTACAACCGATTCTTATACAAGACCTTTTCATTGAATATTACATCTCTGCTCCTAATGATTTTGTGATTTTCATAATCATATAAGCGATAACCAAAATCATTAACACCATATCCAATAAAGGTACATTTCTTTGAATTTTCCTCAAGATTTGTTCTATTTTCTTTATTAATATGGACAAAGGCCTCACAACCAAAAGGCTTTAAAAAGGAGTAGTTTACCTTTTTACCTGTCGATGCTTCCTTTGGAACACCACCATCCAAGGAACTTGAAGGCCCTCTGTTTATTAGATAAATAACAGTATCTACAGCATCTGCCCAAAATTGTAAAGCCAATCCTGCATGCAATCTCATGCACCTTGCACGCTCCATGATTGTTTTGTTCATCCTTTCTAACACAACATTTTCTTGTGGTATTCTTGGAACTGTCTTCTCTCTGTGAATTCATGCTCTGAGCAATACCTATCAAACTTTTTGTTGCAATATTCACCTCCATTGTCTAATCTCAGACACTTCAATTTCTTTCCTGTCTCAATCTCAACCAAAGCTTTCCATTTCTTGAAAGTATCAAATACATCGGATTTACTCTTAATACAATAAATCCAACTTTTTCTAGTTGCACCATCAATAAAATTAACATAATAACGAGAGCCACCAAGAGATGATACTTGAGCAGGTCCCCATACATCTATATGCATGAGCTCTAACTTTTCGCTCTTCTTTTCTTTCCCAACTCTAAGAAATCTGACTCTCTTTTGTTTTTCATAAATACAATTCTCACAAAAGTCCAAATAAACATTCTTCAAACTCGACAACAAATTCCTTGAGTGAAGAATCTTCATCCCCTTCTCACTCATGTGTCCGAGCCTATGATGCCATAATGTTGCATCTGCTCCTTTGGAAGTTAAAGCATTAACAGATTTAGAAATACCATTGCATAAATACAATGTACCAACCTTTTCGCCTTTTTCTATTACCAGGGCTCCTTTGGTGACCTTCCAAGATTTATCTATGAAAGTTGTCACACAACCTTCACCGCCTAACTACCCTGTTGAAATCAGATTTTTCTTCAAATATGGAACATGCCTTACCTCCTTTAGTAGCCATTGGTTTCCATTTTGTTGTTTACAAGAACCTTACACGTTCCAACAATTTTACAGGGTTTATCATCACCCAAATGGACTTGTCTAAAATCTCCTTGAACATAGTCATGAAAGTATTTTTTATCAAGTGTGGCATGGAATGAGGCCCCTAAATCTACCACCCAGGAATTAGTAATATTTTTGAAAGAAAGAATGAAAGCATCTTGTAACACCTCACCTGTCACATTTGCTTCATGATTGTTTTCTTGTTGTGCACCTCCTTCTTTTCCCTTTCGAGATCTACAGTCTTTCTTTAGGTTTCCTTTCTTTCCACATTTCCAGCACACTATCCTCGATCTGGACTTGGATCTGCCTTTCCTTGATTTACTACAATATTTTGAGCTCTTTCCTCTTTCCATTTTTCTTCCCCTAGACTCTGCACTCAAAGCATTACCCGATGTCTCACCAGAGTTTTTCTGTCACATTTCCTCAATAAGGATAGCACCGACAACATCATCAAACTTCAAAGTACTAGATCCAGAAACAGAGTTACTCCATTACTAAACCATTCCAACTTTCTAGCAATGAGCACAAGAATAACAGAGCTCTAACTTCATCATCAAAGTTTACCCCTATAGAACATAACTAACTTGTAACAGTATTAAATCATTTAAATGGTCTGGCAACAGATCCACCTTCTGACACTTCATATTAAATAACCATTTCATAAGAAATACCTTGTTTGAGGCCGAGGGTTTTTCATATAGTTTCTCCAACACCTTAATCAAACCCTATGTCATTGTTTCCTTCAAAATGTTGAAGTCGACCAATGCTACGAGGCACAACCATACTATTACGAGTGTCTTTCTATCGAGAAGGTTCCATTCTTCATCTGTCATACCCGTAGACATCTTTGTTTTTCCACCAAATGGTAGGTATAGATCTTTCTGATACAGATAATCTTCCATCTACATCTTCCATAGCAAGAAGTTTCGGCCGTTAAATTTCTTGACCCTAAACTTACCATCTTCTGCCATTGCTCCCACTCGAACCAGGAACCCTTCTCTCCTGCGATTTTGTCAGCTAAATAGACCTTCAGCTCTAATATCAGTTGTTAGAAAATTATATATTACAGAGCAATGGAACACATAGAATATTGCATAAATATAAACACAGAAAATGCATAAAACCAAAGAGATACAGATATACGTGGATCATCCAGTTTGGGCTACGTCCACCCTGAACAACCAGCCCTTCCTTTCTATTATCCAGCAAAATGAAGAAACACAACCTACAACAGATTCGCTGTAATATCCTCTGTTTTCTCTCACATTCTCACCTCTCTACTTCTCGCTCGGAGAATACACATCTATTACACAGCCTCAATATAGTGCCCTCATACAAAAAGATGGGTTTCCTTCTAGGGAAAAAAACCCTAAACTAAACATAAGTTCTACCATCAAATCTTCCGCCTAATGAATGGCCCAGATTGACTAGAAATTACTATACTTTTACAAGGCAATTTTACATCTGTTTTTAGCTTCGGGGGCACTACCCCCGAAACCACCGCCAGAGGACCGCTAGCCCCCAGACCTCCCATCTGGGGGGGATCGCCCCCCCGGAACCCCCGCGGGGGGAAAAGTCCCCCCCACACACCACGCGTGGAGGGGTGTACAAACTTCCTAGGGTATACATCCAGTTGAAACAAAGACCTCTAAATAATCATGTTCCACACCCAACAACATATACGTGATTGTATCCACAGAAACCAACATATGCACGTGGATACGCTTCATGAAACTTGCGTACAACCACTTTTCTCTGAACCAGATAGGTTTCAACAACAAGATGATGCATCAACTACTCCCAGCTTCTATCTGAGATATTCAAATGTCTCTCTGGGCAATGGTTTGGTGAATATATCAGGAACTTGTTCTTTGGAGGGAACATACTCCAATTTGACCTTTTGTTCAAACACTTGTTCACGGAGAAAATGGTATTTTATAGGTGTGTGCTTGGTCTTGGAATGCATGACTATATTCTTTGAAATACTAATTGCACTTGTATTATCACATAGAATGGAGATGGGTGGAGCACATGTGATTTGAATGTCTTGCAATGTTTGCATCATCCAAAGGAGTTGTGTGCAACAAGATGCAATAGCCACATATTCTGCTTTAGCTATAGATAATGCAATTGAACTTTGTTTCTTGCCGAAACAAGATACTAATCTGGAACCCATATATAATGCACCACCACTAATGCTTTTTTTGTCATCTAGGATTCATTCCCAATCTACATATGTATATGCATGAAGTGTAAGATCTGTATCCCTAGGATACCATAAACCAAAGTTCTGTGTTCCTTGAAGATATTTGAGAATACTTTTGACTGCCTGAAGGTGTGATTCCTTTGGATTTGCTTGGAATCTTCCAACTATTCCCACTACATGCATGATGTCTGGTTAGGTACATGTTAGATAAAGTAGACTGCCAATCATGGATCTGTGGGTTGGTTCAAGTACTGCTACTGATTCATCATTTGAACTGAGACTGCATCTAGTTACCATAGGGGTACATACAGGTTTAGAATCTTCCATGCATATATTTCTTCAAGATATGCTTGAGATATAGTTGGTTTTGTGATAGAAAATACCATCTTTATTTTGTTGAACTTGTAAACCAAGAAAATATGTGAGCTCACAAGCACAGGACATTTCAAATTCTTTCTGCATTACCAAAGCAAAGTTTTGACTCATGGCTTCTTCATTGCTACCAAAAATGATATCATCAACATACACAACAAGTATTAGCAATTTATCATTGTCAATTTTTATATATAGATTGTTATCAGCTGATCCTTTTGAAAAACCTTGTTGATGAAGGTATTTGTCAAGACAATAATACCAGGCCCTTGGAGGTTATTTTAGACCATAGAGAGCCTTTCTGAGTCTGCATACAATTTTCGGATCATTTCCAAGGATGAATCCATCTGGTTTCTTAGTATAAACTTCTTCTTCTAGGTATCCATTAAGAAAGGTAGATTTCACATCAATTTGATATACTTTGAACTTCTAAAAGCTAGAAAGAGAAAGGAACATTCTTATGGCTTCAAGTTTAGCAATAGGTGCAAAAGTTTCTTCAAAGTCTATACCTTCTTGTTGAGCATACCCTTTACAAACAAGTATGGCCTTGTTTCTAATAACTTCTCCATTTTCATTCAGCTTGTTTTTGAATATCCATTTGGTTCCTATGACATTCTTATCATGAGGTCTAGGAACTAATTCCCAAGTATTATTTTTTTCAATTTGTTCAAGTTCTTCATTCATGGCCTTGACCCAACATTCATTTTTGCATGCTTCATTTACATTTTGAGGTTTAATAGAGGAAATGAATGCTAGATAGCTTGAAGCTTCTGTAATAGTTCTTCTTGTTTGCACACCTGCCTCTTTCTATCCCAAAATTTGAGTCTCTGGATGATTTTTCTTAACATATCTGGATGGAGTATTTTCTTCTATTGTTATCTGCTCTTCTCGTGCTTCATTGGTTTCTTCTTCTTCAGCATTAGTCTGATTTGATGTGGAAGGATAATGCTCATCTTCTTCCCACTCTTCAGTTTTTACCTGCTTTGTATTTCACCTGCTTCATCAACCACAACATCAATACTTTCAAAAAATTTCCCTAGTCTTTTATTATAACACTTGTATCCATTACTTCGGGAAGAGTAACCAAGGAGAATGCCTTCATCTGCTCTAGGTTCAAACTTGCCAAGTTTTTCATCAGTCTTTTTGATGTAACATTTGCTTCCAAAAACTTTGAAGTATTTTATAATAGGAATCTTACCATACCAGAGTTCATGTGGAGTTTGAGTGTTGTTTACCCAAACGTTTGTTTTATTGAAAATAGTGATGGCAGCAAATGCAGCTTCACCCCAGAAGGTTGTAGGAGTTCCAGACTCATCTAGCATGGCACGAGCCATTTGTTGAATAGTTATGTTCATCCTTTCTACCACTCCATTTTGCTAAGGAGTCCTCACGGTGGAAAATTCTCTTATTATCCCATGTTCTTCACAAAATTCTAAGAATTCATCTGAGGTAAATTCCCCTCCTTAATCAGATCTAAGGCATTTGATTTTGTGATCTGATTCATTTTCAACCAAAGCTTTGAAGGATTTGAACTTTTCAAATGCTTCATCTTTGTTCTTTAGAAGTCCTATCCAACACATTCTCAAAAAATCATCAATGAACAATATAAAGTATTCTTCTCCACGAGGTGACTTTTTCCTTGAAGGACCGCATAAATCAGTATGAACAAGTTCAAGAGGCTTGCTAGCTGATCCTTCCTTTTCTGGGAAGTGTTCTCTAGTTTGCTTACCAAATTATCATGATTTTCATATTGTATTTTCTGGAATTCTGATGTTAGGAAGATAGCGAACAACCTGGAATTTGCATGCTTTCCTTATTTGAGGGAAGCTTAGATGCCCCAATCTTCTATGCCATAGCCAATGTTCATCATTTTTGCTTAGATAGCACTGTTTTTGTCCTCCCTTGAGTATGTATAAATTGTTTGGAGTTCTTATGCCTTTGATCATTGTTTCTCCTGTATCAAGCTCAAGAACAACACATCCATTTGATCGAAATACTACTTCATTTCCTTGATCACACATTTGACTGACACTCAATAGGTTATGCTTAAGACCATCAACATACATAACATTCCCAACTTTAACCTTTTCTTTTAGTAGAATAGAACCTTTAACTTTTATGGTAGCAGGAGTGTCATTTCCAAATGAGACCTTCTTTTCCTTTTCTAAGGCACTATATGACTGAAGTTTTTCTTTATCACCTATCATGTGTTTCGAGCATCCACTATTAATATACCATTGATTTTCTTGTCCTTTTGCATACAAGTCTATACCACATCTTTCTATTTGTGGTTCTTTCTTTCTCCATGTTTTGGGACCCAATGAAGTTTTCTCCTTCTGAGATGTTTGCCAAAACTTGCTCCTGCATTTAGAATCTACACGACCGAAGTTGTTACAGATAGATAATTCTATTTCGTTTTCAAGAGTAGAAAAGTTATTATAGGTATTTTTAAGGATCCCAGTTACATTCCTTTGAATTTGGGCTTCTCTAGTCATGACAGTATTGTATGCAAAAAATTGAGCAGCTTTGTGTCCAAAGTTATGACATGAAAAACATTGGTCATTAAAGTATTTCCTGCAATTATTGAATCTACAGTCCTAGTGATTCATTCTTGAAACAGATTGAGTATGATTTACCTTTGGTTGGTTGTATCTTTTGTTCATCCTTGAAGTAGATTGAACACGATTTACCTGGTGATCTGTTGTATGCCTTTGTTGACGATTATCAAACTGTTCACTTCTCCTTGCTGCATCAAGATAGCTTTTGGAGGTTGACGGCTTCTGTGTTTGAGATGCTTCTTTAGTATATCCAAGACCTGTCTTTATTAGAGGAGAACGCTACACTTTGATAATTTCATCTAAAGTTTTTTATTCTTTAGCAAATCTGAGATTGAGAGCTTTTGTTTTCTCAATATCTTTTCTTAGACCCACAATTTCACATTCTAATTTTTCATTGTGTTTTTCCCTTTTAGCAAGTTGGAATGTCAAAGTATCTATGATCATATTCTTTTCTTCTAAACAAATTTTAAGTTTAGAAATTTCTTCATAAAGACCATCTTCATCTAAAGCATCCAAGAAATCATCATCTTCAAAATCCATCAGAAGTCCATAATCATTACTATTTTCATCTTCATCACTATTTGATAAACCATCGCTATCTTCATGAGTATAGTAGCTCTTCTTATTTACACTTTGTTTTCTATTCCATTTTGTTGATTCCTTACCTTTATCAAGCTTATCTTTGTGAGGACTTTTGGCATCATAATGACTGACTCTTCCACAAGAAAAGCATTTGAAAGGTATTTTACCTCTGAATCTTCCAGAACCCCGTTGAAGGTTCTTAACAAAGTTTGATTCTTCCTCTCCTTCTAATGTATGTCCTGATTCATTGAGTTCTCCTTTTCCTGAAGCTTTGAATGCAATTTCTCTCATATCTAATGGACCCCCTTTTCTCATTTCATAAGAAGTTAGGATTTCGTGCAACTATGACATAGTGATACTCTGAAGATCCTTCTTTTCTTATATGGCAGAAACTTTTGATTCAAACTTAGAAGACAAGGATCTTAAAACCTTTTCAACTAAAGTAACTTATTTTATCTCTTCACCCAAGTTTTTCATACGATTAACAATCTCATATATACGTAAGAAGTAATTAGCTATACTTTCATCATGGTGCACTCTGAGAGTTTTATATTGAATTCTGAGATATTCTAGTTTTACACGCTTTACATTATCGTCTCCTTCATAGCTTAGAATGATCTTGTCCCATATTTTTTTGGCGATTTTGAGCTGCATAACCTTGACAAATTTTGATTGTGACAGACTCCCCAATAGAGTGTTGACATCCTTGGCATTTGTTTCATACTACTTTTTACCTACCGTATCTACAGGAATTGCTGATGGAAATGTGTATCCTCCTTCCACGATTTCCCAAACATCTGTTCCAAGAGATTGAAGATAGGTTGTGGTTCTTACCTTCCAATAGAAGCAGTTGCTCCCATCAAAGATTGGTTATCTAATGGATGCCTCTCTTTCGTAGTTACTCATGATGATGGATCTTCCTTCAAGCGATCAAGCTTCTTCTCAAGAACCTGCTCCGATACCAATTTTTGGAAATAATATTGAGAGGGGGGTGAATCAATATTAGCAAGTCAATAATATTTCTTTTCACAATTAGATTTGTATACGCTACTTCAGTTAATGAAACTTGCGTATATATGCAACTATAGATAAGGAAACTAGAGTATATCCTGCAGACTTATAATTTAGTTAATTCATCAAATGTTGATCTTTAATTTGTGCATCATAACTGTATAACAGTAACCAGGTACAGTAAAAACAGAGAAGAAAATCGCACACAAGAACACAAGATATAAGTTGGAAACCCAATGTGGGTGAAAACCACCTGCTGCAATTTGTCTCTATCTTCTTTTAATAAGAAACTTCTGTTTGCAATATTTCTATATTGGTGCAGTCTTATACCAGTATGCAGGCTTCTACTTACAGAAGGCTACAACCTTCTCTCGTTCTCCAACTTCTCCTGGAAGGGAGCTACAACCCCCTTAGATCTTGTACTAGCTGATGTACCAGTACGTAGGTGCTGATCTATAGAAGGCTACAACCTTATCTTTTCTTCCAGGGACCACGTTTCATAAATTTTCAGACTTGATCCATCAATAACATCAATCAAACATCAAAATATATCTGCATCAATCAATCTCCTTTGCACCAACCAAAATTGAATCAAACAATCACTTCTCTGAATGTTGTAACCAAAATATAGTAACGGTACCAGAACACAAGCTAGAACCCAGAACATTGCAACAGCAAATAGAAGTAGCTAAAACATATTTTATGAGACGTACACTACTTCAATGTGTCGAACCTGCGTTCATACATTGTTATATGAAGGCAAACCTATGTATATGCTGTTTTGAAATGTCGAACCAACGTTTATACGCGCCTTTGCTATACTGAACCTGTGTACAGATCTGTAAAAGATGATTTAACCTTTACAACTATTCAGACATCAGTTATACCCAGATCATCAGATTTACAATTACGATAAGCGCCAATTATTCAGATAAAAGATCAAAGCCACACAAAGATACTTCTCTTCAAGCCTTAAGATCTCGACCCATTAATAGAACTTATCCTTCATCAAGCGCTCAGGTTCCTCCTTGATTCAAATCCAGCTATGCACCATAACCCAATGGCTAGTATTCTAGATCTTCCTCTTCATTAGATATTCAATACTTGAGTACTTTTGCCTAATGATCTTCTCCTCCTTTTATATTCTTAGGTCTTACTCAATACCATGGTCCAAAACCACTTAGGATCAATACCTTGGACCAAATACCTAGGGTCAACACTTCAGACAAGATACCTGGGAACAATACCATGGCTCAAAATACCATTTTCCAAATACCACGGACCAAAACCAAATTCTCCAACATGTAAGTGCCTTTCCTTGTGTGGAAGTACCTGTATACACATATGCAACTTTTGGTCAGTGAACCCGCGTGTATACGCGGCTTGGTTAAGGGGCACCTGTGTATATCTCTTTTTCCTTCATTCTGAGAGCCTAAACTATGATCTGTCATCTGAGTGGGTTGCCATCAAGAACAACACCTGTGTTATGGCGCCAAACCTCTGTCATAATGCCAACAAATTCTATAATCAAATTAAAAATAACTCAATATATTTTTTAATTGAAGCTTAAATCCAAAAGTTAGACCTTGTTCATTGAGAATAGAATTTAATGCATGGCACAAAAACCATCCATTAAACACAATCCCTTACACTTTAGCTGGTCTGGAAACAAACTGTGTGAACACATAATCCATTAAAATCCTAGCTCTTCTGAAAAAAAAGTGAAGTGAGCACTATCTATCGAAATCCATTTTTATTAATCAAACCATGCCTCCATTGACACGAATGACCTGAGAATTAACCCATGCTCCTTTGTTTCTCACCACGAACATAACCATCGGAATCACATCATCCACCTACCCTAACCTGCTCAAAAATACTCCATTTGGCTGCGGCCTCCACCTCGGCCCCGCTCCTCCTGACAAAAAACATATCAGTGACAACAAATCCCAGGGACACACAATTTCCTGAAAGTTCCCAACAGGCTTATTTGCAACAAGATCCCCTTTTGTCAAGACTGCGTCCCCATAGCCATCTTCTTTAGAAAGAATGTGTTGAGAATAGTGTTATGTTTTCATGAGGAGGTATCATAGGATCTGCTTTCCCTAAGATATTGTTGTAGAAAAGTAAGAACTCCAATTTCAAACAAAACACAATGCCTCCCCTAAACAAACCCTAATTTATGGCTGATTTGACTAAGGAGGTGATTCAATCTGAATTTATCATAATGACATGTCTGAAATGGGTGCTGAGAGTGCCAAATATGATACTCATCTACCTCATCTTGATCCTTCCTTAACTTCTATAGTTATGCCACCACCCTTAAGTAGTGTGGATCATGCCCATTCCAGCAAGACAAGTACGCAATCAATCCCTGTAATCAAAGTTCAGTAATGCATTTCCTTGCCTTGGCTTTCAATTGTTCTGGTGCCAGCATCCCCCTGCCTATGATTTATTTGTCGAGAGAAGTGTCCATTGGGTGGGTGTTGGGCTTTGGTTAATACGCTCAGAAGTCAGAATGTAATGTCATTATTGAAAAGAGAGGAAATGAATTTTTTCTTTTTTTTATTGGTTTTCCTTCAGAGCTTGTACAATGCTCCGGATGGCAGGATGCACTTTACAAGTCACCTGGATAACATTCAGACCACACGCATCCCCAATGCCTCTTATAAAATGAGCTCATTTGTACTTAATACGATGTTGCTTTTGGAATATCCGGTAGTGTTAATCTAGGGATCTACTGCATGAATAATAGTTTTCAAGACCCATACCTGAGTTATGCTGGACAATTATTTTATTTTCAGCGTAGGAGTTTCAAAATACCTTCGATTTATGTTATACAACATAGCCCAATGTAGCAAAATTGGGATTCTTCGATCATGTTAGAGGCGTGATCTCTTCCTTAGTCTGCAAACAGATGCTTGATTTTCCTCACTGGACAATTTTACTTCTAAATATATCGCTCAATTGAATCATATCTTAAATCTTTCGAATGAATGATGGACTGGGGAAGTCAAGATCCTGGGGAGAGAGATCACAGGAAATTAATTTGAAGAGAGCATAGCTTTTAATTCAAACAGAGAGGCCGACTTTTCATGGATTTCGAGGATTTTTCTTTGACCAAGTTTAGAAAATGATGACGGGTGAAGTTTATTTTTAACTAAGAAAAAAAAATTATCGCCTGGTTGAGTGGTATCGGTGTACTTTTATCGGTGGTCAGGCTAGCTCCTCTTTTTTGACCTTTAAATCAATTCCTCAAAAAGAGTCTCTTTAGAAGAAAAAGCTTCAGATGACAAAAATTTACGGACCCAATTTTCTTCATTGTTGTCACATCATTCTTATTGCCAACATGTATCTTCTATCCTTTATTGCGCACAGCTGTTGGGTTTTCAAATCTAGCTAATTACTTCTGTGAATGCATTCTCAACATTTGTTGATTCCAAATATGTATTTTCTCATTCTGCATATGCTTTGCCATCCTCTATAGAAACATCTCTAAGATGGTGCAAATCATCTTTGTTACCAACAAGCATTATCATAATATTGGCATCAGTGTGGTCTCTAAGCTCCTCAAGTCATCCCTCCACGTTCTCAAAGATTACATGTCTGGTTACATCATAAACTAGTCAATGAACCAACTGCTCCTTGATAATATGCACTTGTTCATTGGTTGTTATACTCTGAATTGTGAACTTCATTCTGATGGTGGATTTGGACTCCAAGCTGAATTTGTTCCTCGTAAACCTCGACAGCAGATTGGACTTGCTCACACCAGAGTTCCCAATTAGTGTCGCCTTCGATTCGCCTCTCCAATCACTGCGGGTGGGAGGGATATTAAGCTATGGTAGTTAAACAAATTCGCTTTTTTATTTATTTTATTATATTTATTTTTTAACTATTTTTTATTGATTATTTTGTATTGTATAAAAAACTACAACAAAGAATCAATCCTATTCTTTATTTTTTTAATTTTATGTTTGTTTTTAAAAATTAAAATATTTAAAAGAAATTAATTTTTTTATATATTATTTTTTATTTATTGTTTGTATTGTTATTAAGAACTAAAACTTTAAAAATAAAAATTATTTTGTATTGTTTTTTTTAAACTAAAATTAAAAAAAAATGATTTATTATGTTTTATTTTTAAAAACTGAAATATAAAAAGAAATTTAATTGTATCTTATCCTTGAAACAAACTAGAAATTTTTTATTGATTTAGGATGAAAATTTTTAGCAAATGGAGACAAGTATATTGCAAACCCTGAAAAAGTTTATAGACATCCTACTTTCGGATCCTCAAGATCGTACGAAGATGCAGGAGGAGAGCATACTTATTCGAAACTGAAAATAACATCCTACCTACTTTATGCTAATTGGAAATTACAAACCATTACATGTAATTAAATTTCCAATGTAACCTGTTAGTGTCGGTATCTTCATCCCTCCGTCAGAGATCAAATCCTCTTGTTTCATTTCATATTAGGTGTCCCACGTGTTGCGCAGAGCACACAGCCAGAGAACTCAAACACTGCCCAAACTCGCTCCAATCACCCAAAATTGCATGGATTGATCTTGATACAAGTAGGTAGACCTTTCAACGTTGTTTTCTATCCAAGTTCGATGATGGTTTGATGGTGTGTGTTTCATGGTGCTTGTTTAAAACAATCAAACCTTACCTTTTAAATTACCTCAAAGAAACTTGTTGCTAGGGTTTCAATTCACTGTTTTGTCACCAAGTTCACTCCCTCATCCCATTTGTCCCTTGATTTAATTATTCCCTTAGTTCCCCTACCCCTAAATTCACTAATCCCCTATCCCAAATTCCCTTTTCCAAAATCTCAATTATAAATCCCCAAACCCTAATCCTATAATCCCAAAACATCCCACATTTCCCTAACTAAAATCTATCCCAACAGTCCCTTAATTCTCCACTATTTTTGCCTCCCCTTGCAGTCCCTCATTTCATTATTTACCCTTGGTGACAAAACAAAGGTCAAACACATCATCAAAGGCAGTCCAAGACAGTTTGACATATCAGCACCTATTTCTCCATGACATCTGATCCTTCATATGATTATGAAGGGGAGACCCAAAGTGACTCACCTATAGAGGGACATGCACTCAGAAGGCCTCATAGAGGTGGAAGACATATCAGAGAAGAACCAACCACCCTTGCTGAATTGCAGGCCTGCCCACTTGCCATCTCTTATTTCTGACATCAGTCATGTTATGAATTTTGTGAGAAGGTTGCTAGCATTCAGTTTCATCATGAGTTGGCTCGTTTGTTTGTACTGCATTTACATGGTGATCAAGCCACTCTAGCTTGTGTTACTTTCACATTAACACCAGAATCCATTTTATTAGCAACCGGTATTCCCAACATTAGAGAGCCATGGAACAAGAGGCAGAAAATTGACCGATAGTACTATGAACCGTACATTAAGCCTGGCTTCTTGAGGCAGCTCAAGAGAGTGTTTCCTTTCCAGTATACCAGAGATGAATATGCTACTTTAATGAAATTGATCATGAAGTATTTCAGCTGTGAGGGTCGGTTCTCCCGTTTATATGCTTATCATATCAGGCTACTCATGCAGTTTACCCAGGTACGGATGATGAACATTCCTTATTTCATGCGCCAAAATATCGAAAGGATGACCACTCTAGTGCAACACAAGACCCCTCAGCAACAGTTTAACAGTATTTACCATTTTTCTCTCATAAAAATTTTGGTTGTTCATTAGCTTGGCTCGCAGGGCATCACTTGGGATGAATTCATCTCTCGTGAGTTTTTTAGAGTTCCTCAGGGACCTTCAAAGACTTTGCACGAGACAGGTGGACCTTCTTATCAGCATGAAGGTCATGAGACACACACTGCTACTATGCCAGTTTTTATTACTTATCGGAAGGGCACTAGGCAGTTGTCCGCGGCAACAAAGCAAGTGTTATCTCCACCTGGGGTGGAAGGGGCCCGCTTCCATCATTAGCACCACAGGTTCAGGACAAAGGCAAGAGGCCAATGTAGGATGAGGAGCCTTTAGGTGAGCGGGACTTCATTCTTATTGAGGATGATGATACAGACATGGGCCCGCAAAGCACAAGTCTCAAACAAATCATCCAAGAGTAGCAGACAGAAATCAAAGCCTTTTCCCTCAACTTGGAGAGGGCTAAGAGGATTATAAAATAATTGGAGCAAAGGGATAAGTAACTTGAAGATCAGCAGGTGATTATGGAGTTGCAAAACAGTCGGGAGAATCGCCAAGCTGCCCAAAGAAGGAGGGTGGAGTTCACTTCACTTGAGCAAGAGATTAATGTTGATCGAGAGTCTTGGCTCAAGAGAGTCAACATCCACTTAGAGAGACTACTGGACAAGGCCAATAGGGACAAGGCATTGCTGAGACATATGGCTTTCCATTACATGGCAAGGAATAAAGTTTGCAAGGCGCGAATAAGGAATTTAAAGGCAAAATTAAGGAAGGCATCAAAGAGGCAAAAGAGTCAAAAGGAGCATGATCGACTTCGGATATTGGCTGAGGCATCCTTGGATCAACATAGCTCTTGATAAAGAAGGTCCAGCCCAAATTTCAAAAAATTTGGAGCAATGTTTTCATTTTGGAAATTTTTTGCACAAAAAATAGAGTTTTCCTCCCTGTGAGTCGCGCCACGTGGCGCTCGCTTTTGCTAGAGGGCTCCAAATCACAAAAAAATGCATTTCTAGATTTTTAATGAAAAGTTATGCTTGCCTACCTATGGCCAAGAAATTTGGGCAGGTTTTGAGCCCTCAAAGAGGTCAAAAACACTCAAAAAATGACCTCACTGCCCCTATTTTGACAAGGGGAAGCAGCCTTGGGAGATTTGATTTTTTGACAGGGAAAATGAAGGCCAAATTGAAAAATTCCACTTAGTTTGAAAAATAGATAGGCCGGCCTTTCCAACAAGCCTACTTGGAGCTGATTTGGACATCGGGAAGGCCTCCAAAAGTGGGTCCAAACAGGCGTGGCGCATAGAGGAAAAATTGCCAATTTGACCTAGTTTTGCTCTATTTTTCGCCCAGTTTGCCTAGTTTGACTTTTTCACTTTCCTAATGGAAAATTTATGATGAAAATTGATGGATAATGATGTAAATATGTTATATTTTTACTTGTAGAGGTAGATTCATCAGTTTAGAGGTTGTTTGAAACTGAATGAATCAGTTTCCTTATTTCTAGAGGCATGCTATTATGTTGCCTAGATTCCAATTCTCAGTTTAGGATCAGTTGAATCAGCTCCTAAACATGTGAGCTCGACACCTAGAGGCAACGATGAGCTATGTTTGTCTATATTATGTTGTTTTTCAGTCATTAGCATAGTTGGACTCTTGAGAAAGCCTTGAGCTTCATTGTACATTCACATCAATATTTTGGCTAAGGAATTGAGACCAGGATTTGCAACATTCTTTGGGATCCCTGTGGCATTTGTTTTGGTAAAGTTCTTTCTTATGTATTTGTGAATTTATTCATGTGTTATATGTATCATTTCTCTTTATTTCTTCTCATCGAAACAAACAAGAGTGTAAGTAGAATACATTGAGAAGTGCAGTGCTCTACTTGAAGTTTGCTTTAGTCTTTTAATGTTTTCCACTATTTGGAGAGGATCCATGGCTTCCCTTGCCCTCTTCAACTCCTCCTTAGTCTGATCCATCCACCTCACTTGATTTATATTTCCAAATATAGTTGCCTACCTTGCCCCATCGAAATCCCTGCAAGACTGTGCCTCATTCCCTACACCCAAAATCTGCCTTTCCCTTAGAGCCCACAAAAACATCATTTTATCAAACAAACTCTTTTACATCTATACCTAGCCTAAAATCAATAGCTATATCAGTCATCTCAAGCCCTTAGTGACCATAATTAGCTGAGATTTACCCAGAGAGATCCCTCTCCTGACCTAGTAGGGCTAGCTACCAAGCTGAGCGTGGTTTGATGTGGACCTAGAAGCTTACCTTTTCAGCGTGAGATAAATCTAGGCTCTAACATAGTGGCGACCGTACTAGGGATCTAAATTGATTGTTTGTTAGTATTCTTCGTTTTTTAAGCTACATATGGAGTCTGAAGATTAGCTAGGTAGCCTTCTAAACGCTTTTGCTTTGCATTAGCGCAAGTAGATAAACGCTACTTCAGTCAATCTCCGGTCTAGTCTCATTAACGGAAAATCTAACCTGCAACTCACCCCAGTGCATCTGATAATTCTAAGCTTTGGATGGTAAGTTTAGAATTTGATAGGCTGAACAAGTTGTTAATGTCTATTTGATCTCTTGGAAATCATAGCACACTGGCTTCTAGAAGATATACCAGAGCCAATCCAGGTCTAGATCCTCCTCCTGTATACGAGAATCCCAATCTTATTCCAAGAATCCTTCGTCAAGAGAGTTCTGTAATTCCCGTAGTCAAATCTCATTCATGTCCTGTGATCTTTGAGTATCTTGAAGACCTTTATTTTGATGAACAGTTTGATTTGTCATTGTTTGAAACCAAATTTGAAAGTGTTGTTGGTTCTACAGTCCCGAATTCGGAATTTCTTGCAAATCTAGAAACTGAAAGGGCTAATAAGTCTATTGAGGATTATATTTTGAGACATCTCTAGACTGCAATTGTGGCTTCAAATATCATTGATTTCCTAGAAACTGCATCTGCAACCCTTGGATCTTCCGTAATTGCATCCAGCTCAAGGATTCCCACTGAACCACCATTCATTCCCACCATCCCTGTGCATCCTATTATATCTGATCAAAAATCTGCAGTATTATCACCTCCATCTACTCCTTCTACTCCTCAAACTTCCAAAATCACTACACCTCCTCATACACCCCATACATCAGCTCCACCTACTCCCCCAACATCTGCAAGACCGAATCCACCAAGAGCAATGGCTGCTCGTTTTGCACCCCTTGTGCTGCCTCAGAATTTGGATGATATGCCCGCCGATTATCAAAGCAAAATTCTTTTGTTTGATAGCACTCCTCACAGTGTTACAGCTCAACAATATGTGGACAGAATGGCAGATTTCTTCGACCTTCATGAAATTGATGCAAAAAATGTAACAATGGGACTCTTTGTATAGACATTTGGTGGTGAAGTTAGGAAATGGTTCAGAGCTTTTCCCACTGCAAGTATCACTACATTGGCCAATCTACAAAGACAATTCTTAGACCACCAGGAAGTGAAGAAAAATCCTCTTCAAATCCTTGCTAAATATGAGCACATCAAGCGGAACGTTGGTGAGTCTATCCAAGATTATTGCATTAGATTCAATTCCGTTTATAATGCAATCCCTGATCATCTAAGGCCACCCATGGGGCTAGCCTTTATGAAGTTTCCGGATGGTTTTGATACGGATATGGCCTATCAACTAAGAGAGAGAGATCCAGCCATGTTGGAAGACATGCAGAAGATTACCGTCAGCGTGGAAGCAAATATGTTGACCAAGAGAGCTAGAGTAAGAGCAGAAAAGAAAGTCACTATAAAAGAAGAGTCTTCCTCGTCAGAGCAAGTGCTTTAGAAGGTGGAGCAGATGCTAGAGAGGATGAAAATTAACAAACATGAACCTCAAGTTAGAAATCCTAACTTTCGTGGCCAGCAGCAACCACAATATAGAATCAAACAAAGAGAGCGGTGAGCCCAAGATCCCACATTGCAGCAGCTGGTGCAAACACCTCTACAACAGAACTTTCTACATGATATGGAATCAGATGAAGAAGAGAATGTGATTGGCGAAGAAAATCATTTCTTTGCACCCGATGATATGCCTATTTTCATTACTGAGGATGAGGAGTATTCCGAGAATTTAGCTGAACAAAGAGATGACAAATTCAATTTGGCAAATGAGACAATTCTTGAGGAAGAGTCCGATGAGTACCAAAAAGGATACATGAATGCTTTGTCAGCTCAGCAGTGACAATATTCACTCCGAAATAGAGATGTACCCGTGAACCCAATTCAGAAAAGGAAAGAGGCAGTAGCGTCAAAAAATTATCCTCCTAATGTGCAGAAAAAAAGGAAAAGAGACAGCTGATCCTACCACCAGTAAAACACCATCAGCGAATGAGAAATCTAATCAGCCAAGTGGGTCAAAGGAGAAACCTAAAAAGAAAGATGTTCCAGCAAAAGAGGTAGAAAGATTTTCAGTTTTTAATTTGGAAAATGAGATTTTCAAGATAAAGATATCCATTCCTTTGACTAAGTTGATGAAGAACAGCAATTATAAAGGTCAGGTCTCCAAAATTTTGAATTTAGATCCATCATTTGATATGGTGAATGTGGAGGATGATAGTCCCGAGTTGATTTTTGGGCCTGCATTGGAAGGTCAGTCTCAAGATAGTGATGTAATCCTTTTCTACATCAGTCTCAGGGTGCATGACTTTGTGTTGCATAATGCTATGTTTGATTCCGGAGCCTCTCATAATATCATGCCCAAGGCCATCATGGAGAAATTGGGGTTGGACATTACGAGAAAGTATCATGACCTTTACTCTTTTGATTCCAGGAGAGTAAAGTGCATCAGTCTTATCAAGGATTTGGTGGTCAGTTTGGATCAGATTCCAGCCAAAAAAAATTTGATGGATGTGGTTGTGGCAGATATACCTCCTAGATTTGGCATGCTCCTTTCCTGATCTTGGGGAGCAAAGATTAAAGGGACAATGCAACTTGATTTCTCTTATGCTACCATTCTCGTGTTCGGCCAAATGAGGAAACTATATCGGGAACAAAAGTTGAAATATATGATTACTAGCAAGGAGAAACCGGTAAATCATCCGATCAACTATGTACATACTGATTTAGAGTCATTTGTTTTGTATTCAGATAGTTTTAATGATGTAGATAGCCAAATAGTTCAAGTAGAAGATGTTCCCGAAATCACTGAAAATTTCAGAGAAATCTTAAGGCAAGAAAGACAAAATACTGCTGACCAATCAGCTGGTCAACAGTGGCATAAAGATGGACAGCAAGGACAAGAAACAACACATAAGGAATTTCAGCACTTGGAAGAGGATGAAGCAGGCCTATGGGTCATGGATTTTTTGATGGTGCGGTAGGAAGGGAAGGTGCTGGAATTGGCATATGGATATGCAGCCCTGTTTTCACCCCAAACAAAGTGCCAAGCAATGTAAGGGTTTGCTCTTATAAACTAGCTTTTGATTGTTCAAATAATGAGGCCGAGTATGAAGCTTTGATTACTGGTTTAAACATTCTTAGAAAGTTGAATGCCAAAAGGATTTCAGTGTATGGCGACTCCGAGCTGGTTATTAAGCAAGTGAAAGGGGAATACCAAGCAAAACATCCTAAAATGCGGGCATACCAAAATGCAGTGCTTGATATTTTGAGAGTATTTTCAGATTATACTTTAACTTGTGTTCCTCATGCTCAGAATATCATTTCCGGTTCACTTGCAACAGCAGAAAGTAATCTGAAAGTGCCAATGAACTCAAACAGCAAGTTTGAGATTCACGTGAAACACCGCCCAGTTGTCCCAGACAATCAAAGGTATTGGCAAGTGTTCCAAGATGATGATGAGATCAATGAATTTCTGCAAAACAAAGGTAAATTCAAAGACACTTCTATTGATGTGGAATATGATGATGGTGATGCGAATATAGAAGTAAATCAGATGGAGGTTTTGTAGCTCAAAGACAACATCATTCCTGAAGGTCTAATCCCTTTAGAGGAGTTGTTTGATCATGATGATGTGGCGCAAAAACCAAGCTTGCTGCGAACTGAAAAGGGAGTGGAGGATGTAAACATTGGATCAGCTGAAAATCCCAAGATGGTAAAATTATCGAAAGCATTGCCTCCACAGGTAAAGGCAAAGTATATCAGCATGTTATCTTCTTTCACTGATGTTTTTGCTTGGGATTATTCTGATTTGAAGTCATATGATACAAGTATCATTCAACATGTAATCCCCCTCAAACCTAATCAAAAGCCATTTCGTCAAAAATTGAGGAGAATAAATCCAAAGTTGCTGCCCTCAATCGAGAAGGAAGTGAACCGATTGTATAAAGCCGGTATCATATTCCCCATCAGGTTTTCAGATTGGATTTCAAACTTGGTTCCCATACGCAAGAAGACAGGTGAGATTCAGCTATGTATTGATTTTAGAAATCTGAACAAAGTTTCTTTGAAGGACAACTATCCATTGCCCAATATGGATCACATACTTCAGCGAGTAGTTGGAGCATCTAGGATGTCACTACTTGATGGTTATTCAGGTTATAACCAAATTTTGGTCCATGAGGATGATCGAGAAAAAACAGCGTTCACCACTCCGTGGGGAACCTTTCACTATGCAAAGATGCCTTTTGGGTTGAAAAATGCTGGTGCAACCTTCCAACGGGTGATGGATATCGCATTTGCCAATGAAAAATATGTTTTCCTAGTTGTTTATCTTGATGACTTAACTGTTTTCTCTAATTCAGATGAAGATCACCTATATCATTTGAAGATTATGTTTCAGCGGTGTAGGAAGTATGGTATCTCACTCAATCCAAAGAAGAGTTTGTTCGCCGTGGATGAGGGAAAACTTCTTAGGCACATCATCTCAAAGGAGGGCATCCGCATTGATCCAGCTCGGGTGGAGGCTATTAAAAAAATTGATTTTCCACGAAGTAAGAAAGAAATCCAATCCTTTTGTTATCTCAAAATCAGGCCCTGGAAGGCTACAGAACAGGAAGACTTCAAGTAACTGTTTCAAACCTACTTTAGGTTTAGGCTTAGCCTCCCCAACCAGAGAGGGCTCTCTCAAAGGGTTAATGTTTTTTATTATAGTTAAGATGGCTAACTCTTGTGAAACAAATGTAAAAATATGAATGGTGGAAACACATTTAGCAACTATTCATTGGGCTTATGGAGTCAACATCATTTCAGTATAACAATGGTATTAACCTTACATAGAAGTCAGGGCATTCAGCATTCAACACATTCAGAACATACCAAAAGCATATGGGACCACACAGTCTATGAATGCATACAGGAAGTTAGAGCACTATACGTGAATTCTAAGTGATTACACATTCATACCACTGCAAATATTAGGAAAATAATGACACCACACATCTTGAACATCAAATCCCTCCTGAGTCCTGAGAAGTAAAGCCAGTCGTATTACTAAAACAAAGTCTTTACATGAAGCCAAATATAAGAGCTTTTCAATAAATTTCCAACCATTTGTACATTGCTCTTTCTTCTATATATAGAGTTCTTTTACAAGGCTGAGATTCCTCCTCCAACATTAGGGGAACTCAAATTCTACTTCTTATGACACCTATTCAAATTCTAACTATCTATTAAAAGTAACAAACTGCTAACTGGACTTTTTAGAGATCTAAGTCAAATAGGAATCTAACTCCATATCATGCTAATAATAGCCTTAATTACAATCATTCTCGTTCTTTGACAAGTGTTGTTTTTTTTAGTTTGGCTGTGGTGGATGTTCGAAGCTTCATACAAGTCCTCAATGTCCCATCTTCTCCATTTGCCTGTTTAGCTGCCTTTGGTTTTCCTCCAAGATATTTGAATCCAATGAACCATACCTTTCATCTTTGATTATGCAAAATATATCAGAATGCCATGTCCTTGATGTGCTGTCAACCTTTTCCATGTGTGAAGACAAAATCTCCTCCAAGTTGTCTGACATATCATGGACTATAGTAAATATGATCATTTTATAACAAAAAGTTTAGAATTGGGTTCGAATATATATTTCCTCCACCTCTCTTGACCTTGTTGAAAGTTGATACCTTTAGATTATCCTTTGAAGATATTCCTTTTTCAAAATTTTCCCTTGGTCTCTCAAAATATGTTGACTGAATTTGAATTATGTAGCTTCAGCAGTTTCATAGCGCACTACGAAACTGTTGTGCATTAGCCACCATCTTCAGTAGTTTCGTAGCGCACTACGAAACTGCTGTGTAATTCCCAAAACACAGTTTCAACCCAAATTTTTTCTATTTTGAGCCTCTTGATATTTAAACATCCTTTTCAATTGCTCCAAGGCTTTTCAAAACTGAGTGAAAATGTATGATTCTTCAAGAAATATTGTAACAAGGAAAACCATCAAAATTTGAAACATAACCTTACTTGATGTGTGACTTCTTTAAGGAGATTCTTTCTCCTGGCTTAACTGTAGCTTTAAGTTCTCAATTTGTTTCTTCATGACTCTAATCCCAGTTCTCAGGTTTGTATTGACCTTTCTGATTAATTGCGCTTTCTTTATTGCAGGGATAGTCCAGCTACGGAATTGAACATTAAAATCAACCACCTCAAGTATTTGAAATGTCTTGTCCTCCCATCGAGCTTGCATTTGGTTAAAATAAGCCTCTTTGATTGCAAATTTCCTGGAAGCTTTCTTCAGTCTAGCAATTTCAAAGTTTGCCAATTCCAACCTCCTTTTCAACTCTTCCCACACTATCTTCTTCTTGAAGGGTAACTGCTTTGCTTTTATCTTTTCCTTCATGAGGCTGTGTTGCCTCCCCTGTTTCATCTGCTCCAGGCAATATCTCCTATATGTCTTTGAAATTCCTTGTTATGGGTCTTCTTGGTCTAAAGACAAATTTATCAACTGGATCATCGAACTTGAGATTTTTAGAGGCTTTATTTTTCTTAGCCTTGTCTTTTCCTGACTCTATCACATCTGCTTGAACCAGGGGAGACTCTTCAATATCAATTGCCTGCAATATGTCATTAAGACATCCCTTCGAAACCGGGGTGTCTTCAGTCACCACTGATTTGCCTTTTTCTTTAGCTACCTGGCTTCTAGTCCTTCTTCTTTGAAATCTTTTCAGTTATAACACCTTCAATGGTAAGATCAATTTTTTACGTCGCTTTCTGCCCAATCTTGCAGAACACTTAAGAGAGATCACGAATATGCTCAAAAAGGATAGTGCAGTAAGGTGGACGGAGGAAGCGGTAAAATCTTTCAACTTAGTGAAATTAGCACTTTCTTTAGCTCCGGTTTTGATCAGCCCGGACTATACTCAGGATTTTATTTTGTTTTTATTTGCCTCGGATCACACTATGGCAGTGGTCTTAATGCAAAAAAGGGACTAGCTCGAGAAGCCAATTTCTTTTTTCAGCAGAACCATAAGGGATGCGGCATTGAAGTATAATATTATTGAAAAACAGGCCCTTGCTTTGGTAAAGGTATTGAAGGAATTTCGGGTTTATATTTTGCATTCTCACATCCTTGCTTATGTTCCTAATGCTACTGTCAAGGATGTCTTAGTGCAAACAGATCCGGAGGGGAGAAGAGGCAAATGGATTGTTGCCTTGTTGGAGTATGATATGGAAATTAAACTGACGAAGCTCATTAAAGGCCAAGGACTGGCTGAACTGATGGCTGAGTCAAATCTGCACGTCCTAGACATCAATCTCATTGCTGCTATGTCCAAGGAAAATGAAGAGAATCTGCCCATATAGGTATCAGAAATGTTCCTCCTTTCTCCTTAGTATTCGGACATTATTTATGTACTCCAAAATCTGTCATCACCACCCGAAATGGCTAAGAATAAGAGTAGGACACTGAAATTGAAAGCTGCAAAATTTTGTGTCATGAATGGTGCACTTTATTGGAAAGACCTCAGTGGTGTCTTGCTAAATTGTTTAGTGGAAGAAGAAGTGAAACAGGTAATGGAGGAGTTTCACAAAGGGGATTGCAGAGGCCATGTTTTTTGGAAGACAACCACCAATAAAATCTTGAGAGTCGGGTATTATTGGCCAACCCTTTTTGCTGATGTATACAAAACAGTGGCCAGCTGCCATGAGTGTCAGATTTTCCAAGATAAGAGGTAGTTACAGCCTTTGCCACTCAAACCTATTGAATTCAGTGCTCCATTTCAGCAGTGGGGTTTGGATTTCATTGATGAAATTCATCCTTCCTCTTCAGCACAGCATAAGTGGATCCTCACAGCGATGGATTACTTCACCAAATGGATAGAGGCAGTTCCTACAAGATAGGCCACCGATTTGGTAATTATCTCCTTTCTTGAAAATAACATTTTGTCTCGTTTTGGCTGTCCCAATAAGTTGATCACCGACAATGCAGCAGCCTTCAAATCGAAAGGAATGGTTGATTTTTGTCATAAGTATCAAATCAATTTGGGGCATTCGACAGCCTATTATCCATAGGGAAATGGATTGGCTGAATACTCAAATAAGTCTCTTATCAATATTATCAAAAAGCTGCTGGAAATTAACAAGAAAAGTTGGCACAAAAAGCTGGTCAATGCACTTTGGGTAGACAGGGTAAGTCACAAAAAGTCTATATGCATGTCTCCTTTTGAGCTTGTGTACGGTGTGGACACAGTTTTCCCAACTTCTTTGGCAGTCCTGGTGGTCAAAATTTTACAAGAAGCAGGCAGCGAAGAGGATGGTTTACAGTGGAGGATTAATCAAATGATTCACTTGCAGTAGACTAGGGAGGAGGTATCTCAAAATACTTTCAAGTTGCAGGAAAGAATCAAGAGAATATGTTACCGAAAAGCAAAGGTAGACAGTTTTGAGATAGGAGATATAATGTTGAAATGGGATGCAAGGAATGAGGAGAAAGGTAAACATGACAAATTTGAAAATCTTTGGAAAGGATTGTACAAGGTTGCTGCATATCGGGGCCAGAATGCTTTCTTGTTGCAAGATCTGAATGGTAAATATTATCCAGGTGGAGCGGTCAATGGTCGGCTCCTCAAGCGGTATTATTTGTGAGATGTATTATGTTGTTCTATTCATCATTGTATATACCGGTGTGTTTAAATTCCGTTGCAAGTGTGTATTGTTTTCATTCTTCAGCTTGGGGCCCGAAGTGAAGGCTATAAAGCTGAAGTTTGATTTCAGTTTTGGTTTGGTTCATTAGAGTCAAGTCTATCAGTCAATTTTAGTCTTGAAAATGAGTCATTTTTTAGTCAAGTTCAGTCTTGAAATTGAGTCTTTAAGTCAAGAGTTCAATTTTGTTTCATTGAAGTTATTGAATCCATAGCCCAATGGACGAAGGCACTATCAGCTTTCCCAGAGATCTATAGTTCTTGGCACCTCCAAGGAGCTACCATCCCCATTGGAGCCAATGTTAGTGTCGGTATCTTCATCCCTCCGTCAGAGATCAAATCCTCTTGTTGCATTTCATATTAGGTGTCCCGCCCAGTCATATGCATTCCATTAGGCTCATGGATCATCTGACCGGAGTGATTTTCCTCATGTCCCTCATGTCAATTACCTACCGGTTCATGTCTATTCATTAAAAAAATGCATATACAGTCTTCTTTTTATCTAAAATTGCAAAAGGTTGTCTTTAGGGTTTCATTGTCAATTAGGTCAGGGTTTCATTAGGGTTTCGTCAAAAAATGTGTCAAAATGTCTAATAACAACCAACAGGCCATGAGAAGGTTTCAACATCAATAAGTTTCATCGCCAAGTGTTCGAAATTGTGTCTTTCCTCAAAACAGAAAAAACAGAGTATTTAGCTTTTGCTGTACAAAAATCATGAAAATTTTGTTTTCCTCATTGTAAATTCCTTCATCTGCACCGTGGTTTCTTTCCTTAGCCCAAAAAGCTCCAACACCTACAAACAAGCAAAGCTTAGGTCATTTAGTTCATCATAAAACTTAAAAGAAGTGAAAAAGTCCAAAAAATAGAGTTTAAAGATAAAGTCAAATCCAAAACATTATAAAACTGGGTTTCATGAGCCAAAATTTCAAAAGCTCTTTGTTTATAAGCTATTCCTTCATTGGATAAGTTCATTTGCAAAAGAGAAGCAAGACAGAGCACTTTTGGTGAGTGAGTGTGAAGTTTGGTGAAAATCGCACTAGGGTGCTCGGCGTGGCGCACTATGCAGGAGGTGGTGCATACAGCCGGCGCGGCGCACTGGGCAGGAGGCGAGTGCATACAGCCGGCGTGGTGCACTGGGCAAGAGGCACGACGCATATAGCCGTCACGACGCACTGGGCCTCAGTATCCAGTGTAAAATAAGAAGGGTGCGGTGCAGTGGGCGTGTTGCGCGGCGCACACAGCCAAAGAACCCAAACACTGCCCAAACTCGCTCCAATCGCCCCAAATAGCATGGATTGATCTTGATACAAGTAGGTAGACCATTCAAATCTGTTTTCTATCCAAGTTCGACGATGGTTTGATGGTGTGTGTTTCATGGTGCTTGTTTAAAATAATCAAACCCTACCTTTTAAATTACCTTAAAGAAACTTGCTGCTAGGGTTTTAATTCACTGTTTTGTCACCAAGTTCACTCCCTCATCCCATTTGTCCCTTGATTTCATTATTCCCTTAGTTCCCCTACCCCCTAAATTCACTAATCCCCTATCCCAAATTCCCTTTTCCAAAATCTCAATTGTAAATCCCCAAACTCTAATCATATAATCACAAAACATCTCACATTTCCCTAACTAAAATCTATCCCAACAGTCCCTTAATTCTCCACTATTTTTGCCTCCCCTTGCAGTCCCTCATTTCATTGTTTACCCTTGGTGAAAAAACAAAGGTCAAACACATCATCAAAGGCAGTCGAAGATAGTTTGACATATCAGCACCTATTTCTCCATGGCATCTGATCCTTCATATGATTATGAAGGGGAGACCCAAAGTGACTCACCTATAGAGGGACATGCACTCAGGAGGCCTCATAGAGGTGGCAGACATATCAGAGAAGAACCAACCACCCTTGCTGAATTGCAGACCTACCCACTTGCCATCTCTTATTTCTGACATCAGTCATGTTATGAATTTTGTGAGAAGGTTGCTAGCATTCAATTTCATCATGAGTTGGCTCGTTTGTTTGTACTGCATTTACATGGTGATCAAGCCACTCTAGCTGGTGTTACTTTCACATTAACACCAGAATCCATTTCATTAGCAACCGGTATTCCCAACATTGGAGAGCCATGGAACAAGAGGCAGAAAATTGACCAGTAGTACTATGAACCGTACATTAAGCCTGGCTTCTTGAGGCAGCTCAAGAGAGTGTTTCCTTTCCAGTATACCAGAGATGAATATGCTCCTTTAATGAAATTGATCATGAAGTATTTCAGCTGTGAGGGTCGGTTCTCCCGTTTGTATGCTTATCATATCAGGCTACTCATGCATTTTACCCGGGTACGGATGATGAACATTCCTTATTTCATGCACCAAAATATCGAAAGGATGACCACTCTAGTGCAGCACAAGACCCCTCAGCAGCAGTTTAACAGTATTTACCATTTTTCTCTCATAAAAATTATGGTTGTTCATCAGCTTGGCTTGTAGGGCATCACTTGGGATGAATTCATCTCTCATGAGTTTTTCAGAGTTCCTCAGGGACCTTCAAAGACTTTGCATGAGACAAGTGGACCTTCTTATCAGCATGAATGTCATGAGACACACACTGCTACTGTGCTAGTTTTTATTACTTATCAGAAGGGCACTAGGCAGTTGTTCGCGGCAGCAAAGCGAGTGTTATCTCCACTTGGGGTGGAAGGGGCCTCGCTTCTGTCATCAGCACCACATGTTTAGGACAAAGGCAAGAGGCCAATGTAGGATGAGGGGCCTTCAGGTGAGCGGGACTTCATTCTTATTGAGGATGATGATATAGACATGGGCCCGCAAAGCACAAGTCTCAAACAAATCATCCAAGAGCAGCAGACAGAAATCAAAGCCTTGTCCCTCAACTTGGAGAGGGCTAAGTGGATTATAAAATACTTGGAGCAAATGAATAATTATCTTGAAGATCAGCAGTTGATTATGGAGTTGTAAAACATTCGGGAGAATCACCAAGCTGCCCAAAGAAGGAGGGTGGAGTTCACTTCACTTGAGCAAGAGATCAATGCTAATCGATAGTCTTGGATCGAGAGAGACAACATCCACTTAGAGAGACTATTGGACAAGGTCGACAGGGACAGGGCATTGCTAAGACACATGGCTTTCCATTACATGGCAAGGAATAAAGTTTGCAAGGCGCGAATAAGGAATTTAAAGGCAAAATTAAGGAAGGCATCAAAGAGGCAAAAGAGTCAAAAGGAGCATGATCAACTTCGAATATTGGCCAAGGCATCCTTGGCTCAACATAGCTCTTGATAAAGAAGTTCCAACCCAAATTTCAAAAAATTTGGAGCAATTTTTGCATTTTGGAAATTTTTTGCACAAAAAACAGAGTTTTCCTCCCTATGCGTTGTGCCACGTGGCGCTCACTTTTGCTAGAGGCCTCCAAATCACAAAACTTTTCATTTCTGGATTTTTCATGAAAAGTTATGCTTGCCTACCTATGGCCGAGAAATTTGGGCAGGTTTTGAGCCCTCAAAGAGGTCAAAAACACTCAAAAAATGACCTCACTGCCCCTATTTTGATACACGGGAAGCAGCCTTGGGAGATTTGATTTTTGACAGGGCAAATGAAGGCCAAATTGAAAAATTCCACTTGGGTTGAAAAGTAGACAGGCAGGCCTTTCCAAGCCTACTTGGAGCTGATTTGGACATCGGGAAGGCCTCCAAAAGTGGGTCCAAACAGGTGTGGCGCATAGAGGAAAAATTTCCAGTTTGACCCAGTTTGCTCTGTTTTTCGCCCAGTTTTGCCTAGTTTGACTTTTTCACTTTCCTAATGGAAAATTTATGATGTAATTTGATGAACATTGATGGATCATGATTTAAATATGTTATATTTTTACTTTTAGAGGTAGATTCATCAGTTTAGAGGTTGTTTGAAACTGAATGAATCAGTTTCCTTGTTTCTAGAGGCATGTTGTTATGTTGCATGGATTCTAGTTCTTAGTTTAGGATCAATTGAATCAGCTCCTAAACATGTGAGCTTGACCCCTAGAGGTAAGGATGAGCTATGTTTGTCTATATTATTTTGTTTTTCAGTCATCAACATGGTTGGACTCTTGCGAAAGCCTTGAGCTTCATTGTACATTCACATCAGTATTTTGGCTAAGGAATTGAGACTAGGATTTGCAGCATTCTTTGGGATCCCTGTGGCATTTTGTTTTGGTACAGTGCTTTCTTATGTCTTTGTGAATTTATTCATGTGTTATATGTATCATTTCTCTTTATTTCTTCTCAGCTAAACAAACAAGAGTGTAAGTAGAATACATTGAGAAGTGCAATGCTCTACTTGAAGTTTGCTTTAGTCTTTTAATGTTTTCCACTGTTTGGAAAGGATCCATGGCTTCCCTTGACCTCTTCAACTCCTCCTCAGTCTGGTCCATCCACCTCACTTGATTTATAGTGCCAAATATAGTTGCCTACCTTGCCCCATAGAAATCCCTGCAAGACTGTGCCTCATTCCCTACACCCAAAATTTGCCTTTCCCTTAGAGCCCACAAAAACATCATTTTATCAAACAAACTCTTTTACATCTATACCTAGCCTAAAATAAATAGCTATATCAGTCATCTCAAGCCCTTAGTGACCATAATTAGCTAAGATTGACCCAGAGAGAGCCCTCTCCTGACATGGTAGGGCTAGCTACCAGGCTGAGCATGGTTTGATGTGGACCTAGAAGCTTACCTTTTCAGCCTGAGGTAAATCTAGGTTGTAATATAACCATTCACGCAATAGCAGTAAAAATATATTCATTTTCAATTTCGCAATTTTAAATGAAAATATACAACGATGATTGGATCTAATTGTTGTGACTGTGATTTAGTGAAATAAAAACAAAAATGAAATTGATCTAACCTGGTATTTTCTTGAAACCGTCACAACCATTTTTTGATAAGGCTTTCATAGGCGTGATTTCTACTCTGATTCAGATCATGCTACAACTTCTCTTTGTCTTCCTCAATCTTTTGTTTGAATAATTATTCCTCATCAGATGTACATGATTATTCGAATGTTGATTCGTTGTTTTCTTCTCGAGGAGTAGTTAAGTTGTTGGCTACTATCAAGATCTCTTCTTCAAAGAAGAGGAGATCCTGACTCTTGCTAGGATCTGAGTGAGTTGTTCCAAGCTTACACTCATTGTTCTTACAGATATACATATGGATTTTTATTGTATTTTTGTTTTATTTTTTATTTTTTAGTGAATGGGGGTTTTTAATTTGTGGATGTTTTCTATATGCAAATGCAAAATAAACTTAAATGAAAATGACTAAATGCAGTTAACCCTAAATGGAAATGACCCTAAATTAAAAATGCTTCCTAAACTATCCTCCTAACTAGCTTACATCTAAGTTTGCTTCCCCAGCAATGGCGCCAAAAATGTAGGGCGATTTAATGGTATGTTAAATCCCTTGTCATTTTAATATGTCAACCTGGGTGTTTTGTAAAATTAGAAGCAAACCAACATATATGGGACCTCAGATGAAAATATTGTAGAAATTTTGTTTAGGATGGAAAGAAAGAAAGGAAATGCATATTACAAATAACTTCTAGTTTAAAGAAACTAAAAATTTTCTGATTCAAGATGCTGCAAGCAAGAGAAGAGGCTCATAACTTAGGAGGTCTTAGTTGTCCTTCCTCACAGTACTGTCCCAAAGAAGAGAAACTAAAGAGCAATGGTTTGTGATGTGTAGATAGCAAGAGAAGAGGCTCCTAACTTAGGAGGTCCTGGTTTTCCTTCCTCACCGTTATAATCCAACAACATTACCATTGCATCAAATCATAAACTAGAATTCAAGAAACAATTAAATCTTCACATAACAAAACACACTTGCGGAAATTAAATCACACCTGAATGAAAGGAAATAATAGAAATTAAACTATATTACAGATGTATGTGAATTTTGGTTGATGGGGATCCGTCCATTCCTCAATGAGCACACATGAACAACTATCACACCTTAAGAATCAAACAACACTCATAACTCATAATTTTGGATAAAATGAGATTATTCATGTTGAATGAACAATGATAAATCTAATGCTAATGAATAACTAATAATTGTTCACCTCTTTTGAAGTATTCTCCTCTTATTTATGCATGAATTAGGGATATGTACTCAATAAATGTAGATCCCTTAAATATCTACTAGATCCATACTTGTCTCAACTTATCCCTAAATACCAGATACAAATCCTATGACACATCAAGATATCCATGATCTTTCTCCTTGGAATATAGTCCACCTCTTGAGTTGAAATTCGAATTTGTGCATTGGAGGCCACATAAGGGTGCCTTGGAAGCTTCAAAATGATCTACACATGTCATCAAACTCAAGCCATTTTTAGGTATAAGCAAATACATGTTATTTTTCTAACTTTTAATCATAAATTCATTCTAAATACATGAAATCAATAACTTTGGAAAATGTAAATGTGAACTCATGTAGTAATGATAATGTAGGGTTATGTAATGATAATGTGATGGAATGAGGTGACAAAATGAGGATAAAGGTGAAAAATAGAGTGAAAGTGAATGTTAATTTGGCAAACCAACTAGGATGTGAGGACTTAGATTGTCATTTGGCCCTCCTTCTAGCGCCAAAAATTTTGACAGTAGTGGACCCTCCAACATGTCAGGGGATCTCCCCAGTAAGAAGTCCCTAGTAGACCTCAGACCGTTTGGTGTAGGAGTCCCAACAGTGGGTAGTACGGTATCGCCTTGATCGTAGTTGCACATAGATGTGAGTAAGATGTCCTTGTTGATAGCAAGGGTGTGACATATGTGGCAAGTCAAAGAATGTGCATGAATGGCTCTAACACATGAAAAGGGAGTATGAGTGCACCCCTTAGAAACCTGTGGTAGCACACAGCTTGAATGGGAACACAAGAGCAGCAAGACATCACAAGCTGGAAAGCAAGTTAGCTAATGATCCAAAGTGATGGTTATACTAACAACATATTAATATCCTCTTAAACAATTGGCATATCCCTTGAGGATGGACTCACTTGGAAGTCCGAAACGTTGGATTAAATAAACTCTATAAATAGGTTATTTCTTTCTTAATTAAATATTCATACAAACATATACAGAAAAGACCATACATACATGCATAAACAATAACTACATATATCATTAGAGTAACCAAGTTAGTTGAATTACAATGTATGCATGAAATGTGTTGGCTTTGTTATATTAAAAAAGTGAAAGATCCAATCATACATACAACTATGACCAACCACTATTCCCGACAGTGGAATGTTACAGTCATTGTCGTCTACTCCTCCAAAGAGATATACTAGCTCTGCACTGTGGAGAAGCCAAGGCTCGTTACAATACACTCCAATCTTTCTCTAAGATACAACTATAGGAATTTTGGCTCCCAAAATCCTGTACAATGAGTTATGAGGCATGAGGTCAATATCCTGATCTGACTTTGGTTGAAACATATATGTATCCATCTGTTCGATCTCTTGAGCTAAGTCCTACTCCTATGACTACTCACCCTGTCTGCTTTGTGCCAGCTACTCGGATGAGTCTATAACCTATATGGGCACAGTTTCTTCAATCTATGCATGATGTGCCTCCTATTGTACATGTTTTTTCTGCACTTCCTTCTCTCTTTTGTGCAGCTCTTGTTCTTCCTTGAGTTGCCACTTCAACTCTTATAACTCATTTTCTATTTCCTCCATCCTATGTTTCTATCTTAGCCTTTTCCTGATCCTCTTGTCTCATTGTCGCAACTTAGCCTAAATCTCCAAATCTGCTTTCAACACAAGTGGATCTACTATGAACTTGCAACTGTGCTCTACCTCTACACTGTCAACATTTTTTCTCTTGCATTTGTCGCGCACAGGTCTGCTACCCTCTGTTGTTGATGATGATGTTGCTCTCTAAGATGCTACTTTCTTCTGCTTTGCTAACCACTATACAACTAAGTCGACTAGTTCATATAGCCTGGAGGAGTGATAATAGTATCTCCATGGGTCTTCCTCGAGCCAATGACATGCCCCGTGGATCCAAGGATGTTGAACTCTCATATAGTGGTCCTTCACTAAGCAATGTGGGTCATACGGATTGAAACTTCTAGTGCCAAAGGTGAATCTTTTGAATTCCTCTGTCTTGGCCTCAACATTCATGAGATTTTGTATCTCATACGCATATGACCCGATCTGCAAAGACAGAGCAGTCCAAGGTGCCTTCTTCTTCATGTGCAGTCTCACTGAAAACCCTATTGAGATGTGATATGACACCTCTTGCATGACGAGCTTGTCTGTGGAAAACTTCGGTAAAACATGCAGAGCCTTCTTCATGATGTACATCGGTATGAAGGTGCTAAGGGGTGAGGCATACCAGTATGTTATGTCGATCAATGCCTCCATCGCTGCCTACGGCATGCAAGGTGGATCCTTCTCAAATATCATTTTGTACACTAGGGTGACAAAGTGGTCTGACAAATTTATGATAAATCCATGGAAGCTGCATTCAGAGAAGAATCTGCAATAAGTGTGCATTGAAGTTTCTGAAGGTGTCCATGCCCAACCCAAGCCTGGGAACTGCTGATGGGCATAGACTGCATCCAGAATGTAAGTGAACATGTATATCTTTGCTTCCTTACCCTTGGGTGGATGTCAAGCTTCTGTCACATATTCCTTCGAAATGAGAGCCAAATGTTGGACCAGTTGCAAGGTCTTCCTTCGCTGGCTAGTTGGCCCAACAGGATCAACCAACTTTGCGGGAAGGTCTCTATGCTCTCTTGGCCATATAAGCGGCATGAAAATATGACAAGTACTGATATGCCTTCCACGGTATCTTCGTCTTGTAAACATGGTTAGGTATTGTCTTGAAATTGGCTAGATCTTTAATCTAGCTCTTCAAAATATCTCTTCAGTTTGCACTGTTGTCGGGTCTACTGAAGGGTTTCTCCATTGTGATTATCAGTTGTGGAAAGTGATACATCTCCTGAAAGTTCTTCACCATAAAGGTAGCAATTTGTGTTCCATTGGCACTACTTAATTCCATTGTCTCAGGATCAGTGTGTGAGACAATCTAGTGGATCATGTCCACGCATGGAAATGCGAGATACCTGCATTCAATCAAGTATAAGCCTGAATTGTGAATGTTGACATAGACCTTGCGGTCTTCCAGATTTTCCTCAAATGTGCCTAAGAATGTATCATTGATGTCCTACCATTTCATGTTGATATCTTTGTCTATGAGCAAATTGGTGTCTTCTTAGAAAGGCAAGCTCATAAACACTTGTTCAAATGCATCTCCAGTTGCGCTCTCGATGGTGTCCATTGACCCTGATCCCTTAGAGGCCATTGTACCTGAAATGATGAGAGATGGATGAAAACCTGCAATACCTGGAGACATAGCAACACTCATGGAAAGAAATTTGTCAGTTGAAAACCAAAACAACTTTGAGGACTGGCATGCAACATACCCTGAGTGACTCACTGGGAAGATTACACAATTTTTACCGGGAGGCTGGGAGACTAACTGCTAAAAATGCACAAGACACAGCCTGGGCTATTAGGAGGCTAACTGACTACTAGAACTATGTAATGCACAGTCTAGCCTAGCCTATTGAGGACTTAAATTACGCAATGCGCAATTTCATTCAACAATGACATGCAACCCAAGAACTACATTGCGCAATTTTTGGGGCTAGCAAGGCACTGCCTCCTAGAATTGCGCAAATCAAGCCTGGAGGCCAGTGTTGGGCTAGATTTATGTATATTTTGGAGGGAAGGTAGAGCCTTCACTCTCCGAAATGCGGATTTCTTAGCTGGGCAAGGCAAGGTCTGGGCCAAGGCAGCCCAAACCCACCGACGGCCAACTAAAAAAAAAAAAATGAAAAGTTTTGAATGCATGGAAAAGTTGAGTGAAAACAAGATTCAATGATCATGCATGCAAATATTGAGTTTAGGAATCAGAAAATGGAAAAACAAATATGTGTGTGAAGTGATTCGCCACAACGATGACCGTCAGTGCAGAAACAGTGGCATGCATGTGATAATAGTGAGATGCAATGAAAACTTGAAACATTGATTGTACAAGCTAACATGCATTAAAACAATAGCAGGCATTCAAAAAAACTGAGAAAACAACATTCACACAAATCAAAATACAAAAAGCGACAGAAAAGCAGCAAAAGACATGAAAAGCAGACTTACCCGGAAAAATTTGAGTTGAATGTGTTGGATGCTCCTAGATGCGATGTGGGATGTCATAGATCCAAGATCAATGTGAGGAATGAAATCTAAAGCATCGAATAAATAAGTTTTATAAGATCGAGTCTTATGACGTGCATGTCACAAATCTAGGAAAAAGCGACACTTGGCTGGAGGTTTCTAAAACTGCTTTTGCAAGTAATCTCCAACTGCTAAAAATGGATCCCTAAAATTTACGGATGCTTTTTGTTTTTTTTTCTTTTTTATTTTTTGGAAAAAGTAGCCCATGCATGCAAACCAAGATTTCTCAGCCCTGGAGGGGATCGGTTAACCTGGGAGCACATGAAACTATCTACAAGCCCTGGAAAGACAATTCCACAATTTTTGGGCTGAGCAAGACTAGTTTTCCCTCTTGCATTGCACAATTTCTGGACTAAAGCCCTGGCCGTTATTCAGAATTATGCATTTTTTGAGATGAAGCCCAGTGTTGGGTTGCATTGCGCAATTTCCATAGGGAAGGTTGCCTGACTAGATTGTGCATTTCTGGAGACCAACTGGATTGCACAATTTTTGGAGGGAAGGTTGGTTCCCCTCCAGAATTTCACAATTTTCTAGGTGAGAACCTCAGCCAGAAAAATGACTAAGTCTGGAATGTCAACCCTTGAGTGGGAGGCAAACAAGTTTACCGATACAAATTGGTAAGCCATTGAAACTCAGTTGAAGCCTATGTACTTGGACAGTGCAAGACATGCTGCTAAGGATGGTTAGTAGGGAGGCTCCAAAACGAAGCTAAGGCAAAATTTTGGAGGGTGGTTGTAGTCGCTACAATAGTTTCATGATGACAAATATATACTTTATAAGAGGCTATCAAGGAGCCAATAAAAGGAGAATACTTCAGAGACAAATTTTCTTACAAGTTTGAAGTGTTGGTGGAAAAAATTGTCCCCTTTGATGAGAAAATGGGTATTCTTTTCCAAAATGCATATCGGCATGATGTTAATGCCATTATGCCTAGTGATGTATATGGAACTATTGAACATGGTCAATTTTTTTTTATAATATCAATCTATCATGATGAAGGAACCAGCCAAAGAGCATCTATATTTTAATAATTCTCTATTTTGGGAAGTGATCAAACACAGAGGAAAAGGGGAATTGTGCAAAAGATATAAGGAAGTGGTTGTATTGGTTTGTTGATTTCACTTCCCAGTGGTTTCTTGCACATATTTTATTTAGATGAGATTCTAGGATTCTCAAGTGCCCTCAACAAGGACACTTCTCCCCAAGTTGGAGCCAAATCCTTGGCACCAATTTTGTCTAGGACCAAAAATGGTTGTTTGAGCCTCTTAAAATCAGACTTTGGTATATCAGTGCTTTGAGGTGAGATATTGGGGAGGGAAAGATGAATCTCGTGTTAAAATCATGATTATGGAATTAGTAAGGCTATTTCTTGTGCTATTCCGCGAAATTAAGGATCGAGATCAATTGTAGTTTGGTGTCAAAACGTTATAAGGGCTATTAGATGTGTATTGTCTTCCTCATAAAATAAAATATTTTTTCACCATCTTTCATTTATATGGATTGGGAGGACTATCGTAAAATTCTAGTTGTGGTTGGAGTTCCAAGGATTTCTTGAGGTTATGGTGAATTTGCAATAGGAATTTTACTTGGTAGAATGATTTTTTTGACTCGCTTGGATATGTCAAAGGACTTTGTTTTCAAATTGGCAAAAAAATCAAATATGTGTTCAAGTAAACCAATGTTCAAAACCTTCTATATAAGTGTGATCCATTGTTGACTCTTGTAGATATGAATTTCCTAGTAGCTTGGCATGACAACAAACTAATTTGGCTTATATTTATTTCTCATAGAATATATATAGTTCTAAACCACAAAAGATTGTAACATCCATCAATTCATGTTTTTTCAATTTTATCAATGGACCTTATATGTTGAGTATTCAAAAATATATATTTCTATTAAGGGATCCAACTCTTGGGAAGAAATTTTGTGATGGTCTTGTTTGTGGGGTATGATTTCTATAGGTAGCTGCTCTAATTCTTTTGTCTCCAAAACCTGACAAGAAATAAACCAAGAAAGATGATCTAGAAAGTTGTTAGCTTTGGAGTCTTTGAGCAAGGCACATTTTGTCGGGGTGATGAATCTCCATTGGAAAATGCATTTGAAGTGTAGCTCAGTGACCTGACCTTGAGCAAAGGACCTATGGAAATACCCTAAAACATTCTTGTCATTGTAGGGAAATAGTCAAATTGCAGTGTCATTTATGGCATAATGGTACCAACACACTAAAAAAGTGGTTTGAGTAGATGAGGTCCACCATATCTATGTGTGTGTGTGTGTTGTTGGGATAGATTAGTACAGATGACCTACATTTTCTTTGAAGTTGATTTGTTAAATGTTAAATTCATTTGGACTGACCTAAGTTACATAGGTTAGTGAACCTTAAGTGCATGTAGAAAATGATGTGTCCACCTCTTGAAAAAACGATGATGACTTAAACATTTTGTTTGCATGATTTGTTAGTGATATACGTACCCTAAAAACTCCTTTAAATGTTGCACATGGTACATTAAAGTTGGTTTTGGGAGAGGTTGTTCCCTTTTCGTTGGTTATCTAATTTTCTTTATGGAGTTGTTTTGCTTGGGAAGTTGGAATGTCCACCTTGGAGGATAACTTGGGGTTTTTTTATATGTTTGGTGGAGGAGACCCACTTTCAAAAGCGTTTGAGCACTTATCTTGGAAAGTTGGGTTTACATATGCATAACTTATTAAGAAACCAACCTTCAAGGGCCTTTAGAGGTTAGATGATGTGCCAAAGTCCCCTTATTCCCCTCATTTATGGAGATGGGTGATTTTTGAGGGATTGTGCCCCTTGATATTTGTAAATGTGACATGAATACCACTTATTTGATCTAATCTAGATTAATCTAGAATATGGCATTTTGCCCCTCCATAGGATAGATTAAGGGATTTTAGCCCAAGAAATTAATATTTCAATATAAAATAAGTTAACCACCTCCTCTATAAATAGAGGTACGTTTACACTCATTTTCTTGTGGCTAGATTGGTGGATAAATCCCTTAGAAAGTCTAAAATTTATAAAATTTTATCTTCTTTTAATTTGGTTATGGATGGACGAATTGAGAAACCTCTTGGAGAGGCCTTGTTGATGTGGATTTCACTCCTTTTATGGGATGAATATAGGTGAAGCTTGGATGGATGCGCGATAATCTAGTAAGTGTACTTTCTTTGTCTTAGTTATGCTTATGGATAATGGAAATTAAACGTTATGTAGGTGGGCTTGGTATTTTATTTTCATTATCCCTCTTAACACACTCTTCTTCTAAGTCTCTGAGGAAGGAGCAAGTGGGCTCCTACCCTTATCTCATCCATTGAAAAATCTAGGGATAGTGAGTGGACTAACCCTACCATATTGAACCCAAATCTACTCCAATCATCTTCAAATGAGTAAATCACTAACCCCATGTGCCCAAAAAAATATTGGCGAGCAAATACATCGATCTTCATTGTTCCTGTCACTTTATTTTCTTTCAAAATCATTTATACAATTTTGACCTCATTTACTCTTCAAAATCACCTTATAATTTCTTGATTGTGTGTGTTTGGGGATCTTCTATTTGAATTCAAATCTTGAGATTACCTTAAAAGCCCTCAAACCATAACAATACTATCTTATGGAGAACCGCACTTAAGCAATAGGAAAGAGAACTAAAAGTGAAAATAGGGTTGGTGAGGTGACAATGAGCCCCCCTCTTGAATTACACAATATTTAACACTTAAGCTTTTGAAATTTATCTCTAGAAGTAAGAGATTTTGATCTAATAGGTCCCTAATCCCCAAACAAAGGAATTTTCTTATGTTTCTCTAGGGTCTAAGATGAGCCCACACACTCCTACCACCCCCGCACCTTGAGATGATCATTACCTTCTTCACTATATATAGTTTGTTTGTTTGTTTTTTTGTTAATAAATCAAGGGGATTAACTTCACATGGAAATTAATTGAATTTAACTAGAAGAATATATATATATAATATATATATATATATATATATATATATATATATATATATTAAATTTATTATTTTTTCCATAAAATATTTATTCGAAAGAAACCATGAAACACTTCCCCTCATTTGAGAATGGTACCCATGGTAGAGTAGGTCCTTCAAAACTTAAAACCATGGTCCTTATCAACAATTATCTCATGAAGAGACAGAGCTATATCAACAATTATCTCATAAAAAAGTGCAAAATTGTTACTACCAAGAAGCAAACATGGATGGGGACGATAACAATGTTTCATCCCAATTGGGGCAACATGCATGGGTAGGGTTCTCTTTAACTCTTATCAAACCTAAAAATCACATGCTCTTAGACTCTAGGCTTGGCTAATAACAATCAATGAAAACTTATTCTCTATTACAAGAGATCAAAATAACCTCTTCACATAAGATTCAGAAGCTCATATTTGGTGGAGACTCTAAAAACACAATTCATCATCCACATTTGACTTCAAATCCCTCTATTATAAGGTTGAACTCGATTTTTCAACACATTAGATTTGTCTCACCTTTCTATTATGTGGGTGGATTTTTATCACGTACATAGCTTGAACGATGTGCCTATTGACCTTCAAGCTAACAAAGCACTTCGCAAAAAAGAAGGTGAACCTTTGGTTAATGGCCAATGTCTTATTCAATGAGTACCATGATGGGCCATTCATTAAATTTAATTCAATCACACAAAATATGATTTAAGGGTCTTTGTCATTAACACATTGCAGAACTTGTGACCTCTCACTGATTGGATGAGCATAGAAACCACCCTCTTGTTTAGTTCCCACGTTCTCCATTGGATTTTGTGTGTTGGGTGCAGGAATTACACTTAAGTAAACTCGTCAACACTTAAATTGTCAACCCGGGGAATTCGTAAACTTAGAGACGTAGCACATGCAATGCCAGAGATGATATGAATGTTTCTAATATCAATTCCTACTTTCTTTAAAGGAAAGATTTCATAATCAAACTATAGAGAAAAAGGAAACTTGATTCATCATAATAATTTAAGGCTTGAATAAGAAGAAATGTACTTGCAAAAGAGATTCAAAAATAAAAGGGGGCAATTACTCTAGCTGATTAGCAGGTTTGGATCCTTCAAACCTGCTAATGTAAATATGTCCTTCTCACAAGAATCGATCTTGCACTAGTGTAGTCTACTTGCACTAGTGCAGGAACAGCGATTTATGCAAAGGGTGTAAAATGATGTCTACACTAAAAGTGCTTTTCTTCGTGCAAGGGCTTGAACTTTCTCAAGTCCAGAGCACACAGATCTAGTAACAAGAGACTGGTTCTTGTACCCGATCATAGCTTCTTACACTTTAACTTTTAATTCTTGAAATCAGTGCTTAATTACTGCAACTGTTATGAAGCCAAATTGCATACCAAAAATATGAATGTTTCTGAGTTTATCAAAATGCAGAAATAGAGAAACAGTATTTTTAATGTATCCTATTATGAAATATTAGTGAAAGCAAGAAAGTTGTTAGAAGTAAACTTGTTGCATCACACCATCTAGCACTGGTGTAGGAACAATTCTTCTGCTTGAACCAGGCGGGGAAAACCAAACAGAACATGCAGAAAGTGAATAGCACACCAACGTGCACTGGTGCAGGTAATTTCTCATGCTCGAACCAGGTAGGGAAAACCAAACAAAATGTGCAGAAAGTGAATAGTACACCAACATGCACTGGTGCAGGTAATTTCTCCTGCTCGAACCAGGCAGGGAAAGCCAATCCATATTTAGATGCAGCGGAAGGAAATTTAACTACTTCACGCTGCAAATCTACTTTCACTCAAACAAAAATTCAGATGATGTAAATTAAATCACACTTGGAAGTTTAAAAAATAAATTACAAGAAAAAAAAAGAGGGAGAATGTGCTGGGTTGGCTGGGCCCTAGCCAACCAGCGTGTTTCCCTTTCAAATGGAAACGCTACTCAGTATTGTATCAATTCATCAGCTATTAAACATAAAAAATAAGATTCATAAAACGTAAGGCGGAGCTACTTTTCTTATTAAATCATAAAGGCAAATACATGCGTGATTACATATCCAGCCCAGATTTGGGCGATAACAAAAGACAGGCCTGTTACCGCCTTCCTAATTCTATCTCTGTTCTATACAACTCTATTAATCATTAACCATTTCTTTCTATTTACATTTCTCCTTATGTAGATCCTTGGTCGAAGGCCGAAAGGATCCTTTAACTCATTAGCTAATTGTAGAATTTAGATCGTTACAACAAATTACATAACCGATTGCAAAATAAGCTTTCGTCCTTCAAAATTAGGTATTTTAATAGAACAGGTCGTGGTTATCTCCAATTGTTCATCCCTCCTAAATCTGATCTTAGCTACTCTAGATTGCCTTGTTGTCATAACTAGGAATCGGCTGCCTTCAGATATGTTCTGATGTCGTGGCTAAGGTGGTGCAAAATTAAGCGGCAATCAAAGAGATCCGGATTTTCTACCAAGATTTACGGCGTTGGCACTGATGCGAAATCCGATCTACATTAAGATCAGTGGTCAAGGTGAGCATTTAACTATTAAATAACATAGGAGGTATTGATAAGTTACGAAAGTAATTATAAGCAATAAATCACATAATAAATAATTAATAAATGCTAAGTTAAGTTAGAAAATGTAAAATATGAAGTTAATGCAAAATTTGTCATCGTTCTTGCACTAGTGCAAGATCAGGGTGTATAAGATAGGTAAAACAGGGTAAATGGTTATGATTTGGGAAGGGAAAAATGGTCAAAAAGGATGCAAATTAGGGGACTAACATCCTCCCATCCCTAAACTGTTGTGTGTCCTCACACAACTCTTTACCTCTACAAAAAAATTCAAAATTTTGAGCACTCCACTCAATCCTACTCTGGCACGTTGTCCTTTGGCTACACTATTTCAGCATTCTTCTCCTTGATGTGCCTTAACTTCTTTGATACTTTTTTCAACCGCCTGAAACAGTGTCCAGCCCGATATTTCCACACTCTGACCTCACTTTTCTTTTGTTTGAGCTCTGCCATCAATTCTCCTCTAATTTGTTCTTTCTCCTCCTATGCTTCAGCCACAAGTTGCTCCAAGTTTTGCACTTGGAGCTCTAACTCAGCTGTCCGAGCAGCAGGAGTCACCAATTCTTTTCCTCCCTATATCTCAACAGGGGCTGTAACTTTCTCAGGGACTTCCATATCTGCCATGGTCACATCAGGGAATTCTTCTCCCTGTGGTCCCTATTTTTTCAGGTCTTCTTCCTTCTGCTCTTCTTCCTCTAGTTCCTCGTCATCCGGTTTTGCCTCTTCTTTTTCCTCTGGGGATTCTTCTGAAGATTCTTCTCTTCTTGCATATTCTTCTTCTTCTTCTTCTTCTACTTTTTCTTCTATTTCCGGTTCCTTCTCTCGCACTGGTGCTTCTTCTTGTACTAGTGTAGGTTGGGGTTCCACACCCTGTGGAGGTTGTGGTTCTTCACCTGCATTAGATACTTTACTCTTATTATGGGTCCTTTTGATAAAATCGGCCAGCAGAGTATCATCCCCGACCTCTGCAATATTTGCCGCATCTATAAGGACTGACAGATTGTCATGCTCAGAGGCCTGTGCCTGTGTAGAAGGGGTTTCTTCAGCAGCGCGCTAGCTGTTTCCTTAGTGGAAGACGAGGCCTTATCTTCTGTCGATTCCTCTGGCCGCTTCCTTTTCGCACTAGTGCGAGAAGGACTTCCCTTTCCGCTTTTGCTCGGGCCCTTGCTTGTGCTAGCGGGGGCCTCTGTCTTGTTTTCCTTGGCTAACCCTTTGTGCAGCTGTTTCAACAGCTCTTCCCATGACATACCTTTCCTCTCCAGCTGTTTTAGGACAAAGATTTTGATCAGGCCGTGATGGTATAACCCTGTATTGACCTGGTCCTCCCTTCCATCTTGTACACTTCTAGCCATTTTCTCCAGGCTTTTAAGAAAAAAGTAGGGGAAGTTCATCCTCCAACGAATGTGTCAGCCTGCTTCAAAATGTTGCAGCATTACAAAATGATACACTAGGGTGCGGGTGTATCTCCTTTCGTAGGTCACGAACTTCTACAAAATAAAGAGGAGGTCCTACCACTGTCCCAGCAGGACTTTGCGCAGAACTCCTGATTTCCAATTCACCACTATCTTTTTATCAACGACGAAAATGTTGCCAGCGTTTGCTTTCCAGCTTCTGATTCTTGAACCATTGTTCTCCCATGTTATCCAAGCCCATTGTTGTTGTTATGAATTCTTCCATGACTTTAAATTTGAGCGGCCCAATTCTCACTCAATCATTCTTAAAACTTCTTGCAAATTGTAGGGCGACTTCTCTGTCATACCCGTCGAACTTCTGCAGGAATTGTAGAAATCCTGACTCTCGCAACAGTGTAAGGTTGTTGCAATGTTCGAAAGTTTGCTCAATTTTTCTGAGAGACAGGGGTTCATTTCGGACAGGCAGCATTGCTGCTAGTGATTATGAATAGTCGAGCTCTGCGACTTTGCATGCAATACCGAGCAATCGGCCTTCATAAATAAAAATATAATCGTTCATCCATCGTATCTCTGATACATTCGCCATAGATACTCGTCATTTATGGTGAGCCCTAATTAGTACGTGCAGTGGCGGTTTAACGGTTAAGTGCAATAATAATTACAGTGAAGGGACGTTTAAGATAAATGGAGGAGCGAGGGAATTATGAGCGAAAGACATTTAAGATCATGGCAGAGCGGGGTAGATTACATGTAAGCAACGGTTAACACATTTTTACATTTCTTCATAATTAAAAAAGAAACTTAGCATTCATTAAAAAAAGATCATGATTTCTACTTAAAAAACTTTGTACTTTTAATAAATTTCATCCTAGGTAGTATAATAGCATAAATACTGTTGGGTTGTGTTATATTCTTTCCACGACTAACCTACGTAGTGAATCGGGGGGTTAGAGGGGGGGCAGAGCCCCCCCTTCGTTGTGCCGATTGCGCAGCGGGGGCAGCAGCCCCCCCTGTCCGGGGGGTTAGACGGGGGCGGGTAGCCCCCCTCTACGGGGTTCGGGGCAGCGCCCCGAGAAAATTGTTTTTTTGGACCCTATATTAGGTTGGGCGAACCTACCTATGGTTTTCGGTCCATGGTTTTGGACGCGATGTTTTCGGTCCATGGTATTGGATGCTTCGGCATGTATAAATATGTATTGTAACATTGAAAGGAATATAATGAAAAATCAAGCTGGTAGTCTTGGTTTTGAGATCCAGTGGGAAATCTCTGTGTATATGTGTTTTATGTGTTATGCTCTCGCATTTTTATTTTTTCTGTGATTTAGAATTCGTATGCAGGTAATTTTGTACGGGGTTAAAACCTACATTTGGTATTAGAGCTGTTTTGGCTTCAAGGGGACGCCTTTGTTGCTGAGGGGTTTCGCTTGGGCCTGTGGTAGACCCTGTTCAGTGGGAGATCTGCGAGATCGATTCTAGTTGTGAAAGTAGATGGCGAGCAACGGAAAGATAGAGATTGAGAAGTTCAATGGTCAGAGTTTTGAGTTGTGGAAACTCAAGATGGAGGATCTGTTGGTGGATAAAGATCAGTGGAT